>OVBE01006187.1:0-20296 GCA_900406425.1 Iberis pinnata | reverse complement strand
TTGACGTTTTGTTAAACATGAAGATATATATATATATATATATATATATATATATATATATATTTATTTAAGTGTATAAATTTTATTTCTTGCAAAATTAATTTGAATAATAAAATGAAAACAAAATGCTATAGTTTACCAAATAGACCGCTATAGTTGAATATGAAACAGCAAAAAGAAACGCAACAATATAGGATTTAATAACACAACAAAATTCGCTGCGTAATATCCAAAACAAAAAGCTATAATTATATCTTACACAGCACTACGATAATGACATATTAAATTCAATACAGCACCCAAAAGCCGCTATCATATATGATACAACTAGTGCTATCATAAAATATGATATAGCCAAACGAAGACGATATAAAAGAATATAAAATAGCATAAATGAAATGCAGTTATATATGAAATTTCGAATGTAAACTCACAGTAACATAACGATGATGAAGTGATATAATAACATCTCGCATAGCATCTGTAAAATCGCCATAATTGAGAATATATATATATATATGTTATAATACAATATTGAATAGCACTAATTTATTGTTGTAGAACATGATACTACAACGACTGCTTTTACGCTATAATATATGAAAATTGGAAAGCGTTTGTAAAACTGCTATAGTAGGGTTCCCACCCTACGATAGCTCCACCAAACATAGCGTTTAGAAGGGCGTTATGTTACATCTATGACAGTGTTTCTATGGTGCTGTTAATGTGGTATTTTCTTGTAGTGTCATTCTGAGTAATTAATAAGGTAAACAAGCTGGACCAAAACTGAAGAGGATAAAAAATTAACGGGCTGGGCCAAAACAAATGTTAAATTCTTTTATGGGTCAAATTCAAAAATAAGATTTTAGAGGCTCAAAACACAAAATTTAAATTAAATATACCAAACTTTACTAATCTTTTATATTGTTTGGAATTCAATAGTCATACAACTTCTCATAACACGAAAAGATTCACGTGTTAATGCTAGACAGATACAGAGCTTTATTATAGTAACTAGATGAGAACCTGCGTAAACACACGGGACATAATTTCATATATATTTTCTATAATTACTTTATTATTAATATTATATATATATATATATATATATATATGATATGTTCTTATATTCAAATTTGGAGATGATATAATTTGTAATTCAAATAGCTTTGATATTTACATATTCATATGTTGGCTAAAGCCATTAGAGTCATCACTACCAGGTTTTAGGTTCCCAATTCTTTTTTATATGAGATAGTATAATTGTTTAGTATTATGTGTAATCATTTCCAAAAATGAATCGCTTATTTCTTTTATATGTAAGTATTGACCACATTCAAGACTAAACACGTAATAATAATAAAGTGGAGAATTGTTCTTGTGAGAAGAATTGAAATTCAATGCTATATAGCCGACATATGAACAACAAAACCAAACCATTGTACATATATTTGTGAATATCAAAAACTCTATTGGTTTCTCAATATACCAAATTTGATTACGTGAAATGTCTTTCCATGCCCCATTTTGATCTACAATGAGACATCGGCTATAGCCTCAGAACACTACATTCAAAAATATATAATCATGAAGTGCATATATTCCCTGTTATGGAAAGGGATTCTTTCAAGAGTATTTTTGTAAATTAGGTACTTTTTATTTTCTTATTTGGAAAATAGGTACTTTTGTTTTTAAATTTGGAAAATAGGTACTTTGTTTTTTTATTTGAAAAATAGGTATATTTGTTCATTCACCAAATCATTCATCATTCACACAAACAATTCATCATTCACATAACTCATTCATCATTCACACAAAACAATTAATCATTCACACAAACGATTCACCGTCATCATTCACAAACAATTCACCATTCACGAAATGAAAAAGTACCTAAATACAAAGACTTTTACAAAGTACCTATTTAGCAAATTAAAAAACTTTTTAGTACCCTATTATCAAATTTTCTCTTCTTTCAATCATAAAGTGCATGTATTAACAGCAATTGTGATTGTCTAAATTACTTTAGGTAATATAATTCAGCAGTGGCTCTTGATACAATTAATACCAAACCCGATGTCATATTTTCTCCCCCGTACCCAAAATTTGTTCACTGCAAATATCAAAACCAAATTTATGCACTAACAATCTATACAGAGCCATTGCATTAAAATCATAAAAAATTAAAATGTTGAGAAGCTAGAGAGAGTAATTATGTTAAAAGACTAACCGATGAATGATTTTTGTTCAACCTCTTCAAATCCTCTAATACTACCTTAAATATGTTCGCTTTCTTGAATCATGCCTCTGATATAACATAATTATGTTATGTTAACCAATACCTACACAATCATCGTTACTTTTATCATAAAACATCATTGATGAATCAAGATGTTATAAAGTGAACATCTTAATGTATCTGCTTAGTCCGACAACAAATATCAAACTTGTAATCAAAACTGAGTCTACAAATTGAACAATCTTATTACTATTTCAACGATTTACAGATCAATCGCCATAAAAAAAAAAGTAGAAGAAAATAAGTAAAAGAGTTAGAAAATTGTTGCCTTTGAAGTTTAAATTGTTACAATATGGTCTTTGAAAATTTTTTATGCTATAAGATACTCTATGGAGGAGGATCTATGAGTGAAGTTCCAAGTTCTACCTCAATAGTTGTCTCTTTTGTCTGCAAAACATCTCTGAAAGAATATTGATGCCCAAAAAACCAACCATTACAAGCATTGCGCCAATGTAGTAAGTGAAGCTCGATTTTCCCTGATAAACTGTCAACAATGGCTGCCAATGGAACATGAATGGTTAGACCATCTGTTGCTAAAGTGGTTGTTGTCCGTAGATAGTCAATTAGTCTCTAAGAACATTATCTAACAAACTTGAAATCAAAACATACATTTAAACCAATACTTCATATATATGGAGAAATTGTTTAATTATAGAGCTATATTTGGTTGAGAATAAAAGAAGAGTTAAAGGGTTCCACTTTTGGTTTTAGATGCAACTTATACCATGACTAATTTCAAATATAAACTTTAAACTCATGATTAACAATTTGTTCTTGTGATTCAATTTAGATGGCGACCGCGATCCTTGCTGCGACTTGGTCAAGATCTCTCTGACCAATTGATGTGATTTTTCTCTCCCTGGTTACACTAAAATATGTCATAATTAGTAAACATCTAAACGAAGCAGTAGTCCATTGTAAAACCACAAACAACTCATATAGAGAGTCAGTCACAACTGCAATTTTAAGTAGCAGATACCAAGTATAAGTCTCTACAAGTTTTATATTGACTTTCTCATACTTTATTAATTAAATTGTGTCATAAAACTTCTGTATCACTACCATTCCTCTATTCCTCTGGACCGGTATTTATAAAAATGTGTGGGCAGCAAAACAATCTAAAACATAGATGATAAGCTTCACTCACCCCTGGTGTCAAGGTCAACATTGTTCATAGTCTGGAGTTGCTAAAGAATGTGATGAGCAAGACCACCTCTGCTCTTGCAGAAATCTGGTGGATGACTTCTGTTCCTCTTGCTTCCTCCATAAATCCTATTTTATAATTAATGAAAGGATTTATCAAATTAACAAAACGCAATGAGTGATTGTAAGATTTAACATCGGATGTAATGAAAGAAACAATTATAAAAGACCTTTGCGCTGAGCTCTGATGAGAAGAAGAGTCAATAAGATTCTCACTGAAAATCATTAGACGAATATAACTTCAGTATCTCCGATCATCAATTCATGTAATCGATAATCCCTTAGTCTATATGTATAATGAGAGACCACCGATTTGTTTATCTACCCAAGCTTTACGCAAAAAAATATCGAAAACCTAAATCGAATACATAAACTTTGATCTCTAATTTATAAGTTATTGCTACTGTCTGTCTTTCTTTTCAGTTTTAACATAATATAGCAGAGGAATATGAAAAGTTAAAAGTTTCTAGTCTCTTTGATATATGCAAATCTTTTTTATAGTTTCTAGGGAAAAGAAGAAAAGAAATTATTGAGAACTTATTTGTTCGTTGAATTAAAATATAATATTTTATTTATTTTATTTTGAAAAATAATGTTAAACTGTCATGGAGAGGAGAACTGATGTGTCAAACCTTATGAAATCTAAACTCAATCTTTATATAATAGATGATGGAAAAAAACACAATAAAAATAAGATATTATAGAAAAGCTAACTATAGAAATATGAAAATAGAAAATTGCCAACAATTTCAATAATATCTATATTTATTGTATTGATTATATTAAAACTACAACTGGCGAATAAACATTAAACCTACTCGCGATTCGTATTAAAAAAGCTCTCTCTTTTCTCTGTAGTCTCTCTCTTGATATTTTGTATTGATCGTTGTTTTCTCATCCTCGGCCGTTGCGCGGCGCTATGCTTGTGACTATTGTTTTTTCTTTGCTTTTCCTTTTTGTTTTATCAATTTTCTTTAGTGGGATCCGACGTCATTGTCTATGACGCTGGTCTATCACCACTCTTCCTCTTATCTCTTGGTCTCCTGCTTCAGATCCTTCTCCTCCATGTAGTTTAGTGCTTTAGTTGCTTTGTATCTTTGTGATTGGATCAAGTAGACATGTTACTTCACCTTCGATGGCGCATGCAAGGTTTGCCTTGGATCCTCAACTGCTGAATCTCTTCGGATCCCTGAAGAAGAAAGAAGGTATGATGGGTCTTTCTATTGGCGTTTCAATCCAGCGATTCCTCTGCATGTTTGTGATAGCGGCAGATCTATTAGGCCTTATTCTCATCACTTTAGCATGGGTTCATTTGTGTTGTTCCGCCGATGGTTGTTTCTATGGTTCTGGAGTTGGCAGCAAGGTTCGGTCGATGAAGACGTAGCTATGCAACACGGCGGTGTTCTATCTCGGCGGCTTGAACCCCTCACGTTTTAACGATGGAGTTGTTTTGTGGTCTGTAATTGGCCATGCATGTATGGGGATTTTTTGTTGTTCTGGGCCTAGTGTGGGATCCGCATGGTCAGATACAAACATCCCACATCGGATATCAGCCAGAGAGCTGATATATAAGGAGTCCAATTTTTAAATTAGTATGAGGTTTTTTAGGATAATACCCAATAGGAAAGTCATGCGGGTCTTTGTGGTCCAAAGCGGACAATATCATACTAAGGGTTATTGGGCTTGTTAGTGGCAGCCAAGGGAATGGAGGCATTACAAGTTGGTATCAAAGCGCAGTCCATTCTAGGGTGGAATTAGTGGGACCAGCTGGTATGCAACGAGGACGTTGCGTTCTTTACTGGAGATGATTTGTGGGACCCGCGTGGTCAGATACAAACGTCCCACATCGGATATCAGCTAGAGACTTGGCTAATATATAAAAAGTCCAATTCCCAAATTAGTATGCAGTTTTTCGGGATGATACCCAATAAAAAAGTTGTACGGACCTTTGTGACCAAAAGCGGACAGTATCATACTAAGAATTATTGGGGTTGATAATAGTAGCACAAGAAGTGGGGTGTTACACCTAGCCCATAATGTATATTACTATGTTAGTATTTTGGTGTTTTTGAACTTAGGTTTAAATGTCATCAATTTATTGTTATCAGTTAAGAATGAAGAAATCTATGAGAGTGCATCCTCGGTACTTCAATCACGCATCGGTAGTCGGTACTATACCCAATTATTAGGTTATCTTGGTTTGTTGTGGTGTATAAAAAAATGATTATGGGTCGGAACTTAGTGAAGCAATCGATGAAAAAAAAAGGATTATTACACTCAGAATTGGTTCGTTAGGATTGCGTTGGGCCTGTTTCTATTGGGCAGAACGGCAAATATACATACTAATAGATCTTCTACAGAAGTTGTAATTCGATCTGTCACTGGCACTGGCACTGGCACCGCCACTCAGATTTGGTTCTTTAGGATTCACAGCGATGATCAAAAGTTCTGCTCGCATCTTCTTCTCCAGAACCTCTCCTCCTCAGATTATCATCTGCTCTTACCTCTCCTTATCGGATCGCCGGAAATTCACTGTGATGGCCACTGGAAGCGAGGCCGGCGGCGGCAACGAATTTGTAAAAGGGAATGTTTATCCAAATGGCGTCGCTGTCATCACTCTTGATCGGCCTAAAGCTCTCAACGCCATGAGTCTAGGTCCGTTTTTAATTTCTTGAGTTGAGACATCTTTTTGCCATTGAATTGAACGAAACAGAAAACTTATGTTACAGAAATGGATTTGAAGTACAAAAGGACTCTAAAGTCAAATGTGTTATCGTTGAAGGCAGCACTCCTCGGGCCTTTTGTGCAGGTAAAAACAAACAATTATTTTTTGTGCTGGTACGTTGATTTTGGTTCTTAGATTGTATGTTGCAACTAGTCTTATTTTATAGTGATTGATTGCTAAGATTATTGGGTTTTCTAGGTAGGTTTTGGAGTGACCATGTATGGATGGTGCAGGGATGGATATTAAAGGAGTTGTTGCAGATATCTTAGTGGACAAAAACACGCCTCTTTTGCAAAAGGTTTCTATATGAATCATCAGTTATTGACTACTTGTATCCATGAATTTTGCAATTCTTTCCCTTTTTTTTTTTTTTACACTGAGAGGAGGGAGTAGGGTTTTTTTTTGTTTTTTAGGATTCACCTTCTTGTACCAAAGGAGTTTTCTTTGTCGAATCAAACTGGTTGATATATTATAACCATGGTCTTAGTTTATCTGCAGGAGGTGATGTGAAGCAGATTACAACTAAAAATCAATTGTCAGATATGATAGAGGTCTGGTTGTGCACTTTTTTGCATAAGTCAGGCATACTTAAGCAGAAACATTAAAAGACTAGACCTGCAACAGTTCATTTCAGTATTTAACTACTACCTAATAAACAAACTCCATCTTTTAGAGGACTATTGTTTTCTGTCTCTACAGTAAACATACACAAAGATTAGTTGACTTCTATCTTGGTGAGGTTAAATTGTTTATTATCTTGATAAAATTAGTTAATTGTGGTAAATCTCTTTTGTCTAGGCAGATTTATTCTTTTTTTAAGCTTGTATTAGCCTTTCTTTTGTTGTTCTTATCTTCAGATAACTTATTTTGATTGTAACATGCTTTATGCAAAGTGCTTGTTTCACGTGACTACCCTCCAAAATGTGTGTTTCTTGTTTATGATTTCTTAATTTCCTACTTTTGCTTTGTCTTAGGTATTTACAGCTGAGTATAGCCTGATATGCAAGATTGCTGGATACAAAAAGCCAAATATATCTTTAATGGATGGCATAACCATGGGATTTGGCCTTGGTCTTTCTGGACATGGGCGCTATCGAGTGCTAACCGAGGTACAAATCGGTAACTGATTCTGCACTTTTATGCAGGTAACATTTAGCATGATTTGTGTACTATTTTTGTTATTTGCAGAGGACAGTCCTCGCCATGCCAGAAAATGGAATCGGCTTGTTTCCAGATGTTGGGTTTTCATATATAGCAGCTCAGAGCCCTGGCAGAGGATCCGTAGGTATGTTCATAACCCTTAACCCCTTAAGGCTGTATGTTTCATATAACGAAATTCCTCTACAGTTTACATGCCAACCAGTGTAGTATTCTCCAACCGCAACTTTTCAATTTTTAAATTCTGTAGGTGCTTACCTTGGTATGACTGGGAGAAGGATTTCCACACCTTCAGATGCACTTTTTGTGGGTCTTGGGACACATTATGTTCCATCTGGTGAGCTAAATTCACTAAAAGAAGCCTTTTTGTCAGCTGACCTGTAGGTGCTCTCAGACTTTTCTCTTCTTATCAGAATAATGGAATACTTATATTTTGTAGAAGGTCCTATATCTATGAATTTTTCGTTGTCAAATGTATCATGTGCATATTTCAGATATTGGTATTAGTCTGATCAGAAAGCATATGTGTTGGTAATACAGTTCCAAGGATCCTCACCAAGACATCCAAGCAACTTTATCAAAATACAGCAGCGATCCTGAATCTGAAGCCTTCCTCAAAATGCTTTTGCCTCAAATAGAATCAGCTTTTAGTCCAAGTAAGTCTGTCAAGGAAACAATTGAAGAGCTGAAGAAATTCCAGCAGAGCACTGAGGCTCCAGGTATGATATGCATTACTATTTAAGGTTTCAGTGGAGAAATTTTGGTTTTTTAATACAGAAAAACAAAAACTATTTTTGTGCTTGTGTAATCTCAATCTTGATTACTGAATAAAATGTTTATAAACAGTTGCAGAGTGGGCGAATGAGGCACTCCAAGGACTTGGAAAAGGAGCACCATTTTCTCTTTACCTGACACATAAGTACTTCTCGAAAGTTGCATGTGCCACCGACAACGAAAAGGCAACGGTAAGGTCCAAACTCTTTTCTTTCCAATCAAAGTAGGAGCTTTTCCTTGTAATACTTGTTAATTTTTCTATCTTGAAGCTTAATGATATGATGAAAACTGAGTACCGCATTGCCTTAAGATGTGCATTGCGCAGCGATTTTACTGAAGGCGTTAGAGCATTCCTGATCGACAAGGACCAGGTTTTTCTTGTTACACAGACTATGATGCAAATTTTGTTCTAATATGCAGTTTCACCCTTAGTCTCTCATTCATGAATGGTTTTTTTTTAATGCCGAATCCGAAATGGAAACCATCAAGCTTAGTGGAGGTAGATGAAACCGAAGTGGATGCTCTCATTAAGCTACTAAGCCCTGAATTGGAAGAGCTAACGTGAAAGTGAAGCGATTTTGAAGTACTAGTTGATTATTAATGAATGTTATCCACTCGTTTCTCTTTACCCCAGTGTGTTACAATTTCCGTATTTACAAGATCGTTGATATTATGAATATTACTACTTCTAAGTTTCTATTTTCCAAATTCATATATAGATACTTCATCTACCTTTTTTAAAGAAAACATATAGAAACTGATAACACAGTATCAATAAAGTTTAAGAAACATACCGATCTCTTCTCTAAAAATGTTTGAAAATTTTACATGGCAATGGCATATAAATCTCCATTAACCTTAACAAAGCACAAGATCCCTTTTCTTTTTTAGTCTTTACATATCAATAGAATGTGAAACAAAAAGAACCATGTCTAGATGTTGATACTTCTTTTATAATCAACTTTTTTTTTTTAATTTTAAGCCACAAAGAAGAGGAAAATCATAAGAAAGGCAATGAGAACGAAGAATATCTTTATCATAAGCCATCGGTTTGATGATATACTGTTGAGATACCTGGCCAGTTGGCTCTGTGCACCTTCCACATTTCCCAATGTATCTTCCATATTTTGATCGATCCTGTACCAACCATTTTTTACAACATATTATATTTACTTCCTTCAATGAATGTTTTAGATATTATACACACTTTGTGTTTATTCTTAATCGAAAAGACGAACCTGATAGCAATCTCTCCTTGCTGCGAAACCATGGTTGCTAGTTGTGTAAATATATTGCTTAACTCATGGATTGTTGATTCAACGTTGTGTAGAGCCTCGGCTCGGCTCTGCATATATGTGTCTTGCAACGGGACCATCTGTTGCTGTTGCTGTTGTTGTTGTCGACTCTGCTGCAACAATGGTGAAGATTCGGCTTCTCCTTGTCTCCTGTACATGCAGAAAATACGAAAGATCGTGAATTTTTGGCAAGGAAAAAATGGGAACAGATGTGATACTAGTAAATGTATAGCAACACTGTAGACTCCCATTGGATAAAATTCTTTGTTAGATTACAGGATATATGAAATAAGCTGACTTTTGCACCTCTTGTTTATTTATTAGATTTTACCTTTGGACTAACTGAGATGACGATGATGAAGACCCATTTGCCCATGGAAGAGGAGCAGACGCACTAGCGGTGGACTTAGCAGCTAAAGGACGCTGGCGAACGAATGGATTTGTGGATTCTTTTGAAGCGCTTGACGAAAAGAGTTGCCTCCGATTTTCATGGATCTTCATATTCTGCAACACCAAACATGTAAATCATAGCCATAGGTCAGTCTAGCATCATAGTGCTAAGAATAAATTAAGAGTCCCATTTGAAATAGTCATGCTTTATCAGATGGAAATCCAAGGAAACAAAGAAATAACCACAGGTCAGTCTAGCATCATAGTGCTAAGAGTAAGGTAAGAGTCCCATTTGAAATATTCATACTTTATCAGAAAGAAATCCAAGGAAAATAACCTCGGTTCTCATGGTAAGAACATCCTTAAACTCTTTGGTAGTGTCCATCAGGCGATTCTTTAGATTGTCGACAACTGTTACTGAGTGAGTTGTAGTGTCTCTAGATATGTTTCCTTCATCATTCTGGGAGTTGCAGACAACTTGGAGGTCGAGGACAGCAGTATTTAGAGCAGAGATCTCTTGCTTGATGACTGCTGTCAGCTCTTGTATCTCCTGGGTGGGATCATCAAAAACTGATGTTCTCTTTGCAACTGATAACCAACAAAATGACAGGTTAATATAACTATGCAGGTAATATATATAAACAGCCTCTTGCATTCCTAGTGTAACAAGGAACAATTCTGAAGTATTGTTTATGTTATAAGTTTGCGAGATAAACAATTGAGAAGTTTAGACTACTAAACAAACCAGTTATAAGGAAACAAACAAATGTTAAACTTCCTAGTTGAAATGCGAACAATGAATCTTAAGAGAGATCTTGAGGTACACAACAATCATGCCCTGTGCAGCGGTGCCTTTGCTGCTCAATCTATTTTAAACTATGCAAATTCTCTCAGCGTTATGTTCAGCTACGATTTAGATCAGCAAAAGAAGTTTCTAATTTCTAAATTCTAAGCAAAGCATTACATGTTAGCGGAGCAACTAGATGAAGTTATTCAGATTCACGAGATCACTGATCAATAAGTGACTAATAACTTACGTTTTGCCAGCTTCGATAGCTTCTGCGACGTCTGGTGGATAGCGAAACCGATCTTAGAAGCTCTACGGTTGAACTCCGATTGGATAATGGCCGAGGATCTAGGATCCTCTCTTCTACCACTATCATACGGTACATTATTCGCCGCCGGAGTAATTGATTTCCTTAGACATTCCACGATACCGAAAAATTCCTCCGTCCGATCTCGATATGACGATTGCCCATGCTTTACCGGCATTTTTCTTCCTCAAAACCTAGGAGAAACTTCGGATCTGGTCTCTCTTAGAAGCAAAATCAACCAAAAACGTAATGATTCACGGGAACAATCGATGGGAATCTGATGATTAGAAACAATCTACGGATCCAGTAACTCGTGAAAAAACAAAACCAGAGGAAATGAGCTAGAACCGATCAACGCGTCGGCTAATATTCTCATTTGTGAAATTTAAATACCATATTAAATATAATATGCCATAAAAACATAGTATTATGTTATTAACAAAATGATAATTATGTCTCTTTTTAAATAAATTTCTATCATTGAATAATAATATTATTAATAAAATTGTGAAAAAATTAATTATGACATGAGATGATATATTATTAGTTAATAAAAATATTATTTTAATTAAGCAACATTAATGGTTGGAGATGGTGAACAATATTAAAGAGAAATCGATTGCAATTTGAATAGACAAATAATAGTATATGATGGTAAATATGCCATAAATGCATGGTATTGTGTCACTAACAAAATAATAATTGTGCTCTTCTGAAATAACTCTCTATCATGAATAGTAATATTATTAATTAGATTGTGACAAAATTAACTATGAGCATGATTGGTAACGACTGTTACTGCTGGCTTTTACTGCTAACTTTTGGTTGCAGAGATTTTGGCTGGAACGACTATAACTTCTTAAAAAAACCGATAATAAAAGTCTGATTGGTAACCAAAACTATAAAAGTTGTGATTGTTACTTTTAATAATAAAAAATATTTTCTAAATTAATATTATGTCATATTTATAATTATGAAGTGATAAAATAAAAGTCTACAAGCTATTACTTTTTTATGTATGCTCAAAATTATTAACTATTTTTATTATTTTCAAAGTATAATATTATATATAATTTATTCAACGAAAAAATCATAAAACTATTGAACATAATTTAAATTATTCATTAAATAAATGTTTAGCGTCGAATAATCCATATAGCATTAGCAATTTCGTCACAGACATCTTTAATTTTTTAATTTAGATTTTTTTCTTTTTATTTATAATTTATTCATTTATTATAACTATAAGATAAAGTTAATAATTTATAAATATACCTTAAAAGAATGAAAATAAAATAAAAAATATTTATAAACTATTATTGTTTTAATGAACTATATATAAATTTAGAATAAATTTTACATAATTTAGTGAAAAGAAAAAAATAAATATTTAATTATTTAAAGTTAAAAATATTAAAAAACTATAAAAGCTAGCCATTGATGGCTTTTAAAAATATAGAAGGAACAATAAAAAGCTAGCTTTTATGGCTTTTACACCAAAAAGTTAAAAAAATTTGATTGGTAAAAATGTGGCTTTAAAGGCTTATAAAAGTTTTCCAAGCAAAAAAAAACCACTACCAATCACCTCCTATGACATAAAATGATATATCATTGGTTAATAAGGATATCATTTTAATTAAGCAACATTAATGGTTGAAGGTGGTGGACAATATTAAAGAGAAATCGGATTGCAATTTGAATAGACAAATAATAGTATATGATGGTGAACATGCAAAATGTGATGGTGGACGTGCAACTTCTGATGGTAGACATGCATCATCATATGATGCACATGCAACCTTTGAAGGTGGATATGCAACATCCGATAGTGGACATGCAGCATCAGGTGATGGACATGCAACATCTGATGGTATGGTGGACATGCAGCATGTGATGTGGACTTGCAACATTTGATGATGTGAATGAATGGGTTTCAAATTTATGTGATCGAAGAAAGATTTCTTGGTTTTGGGTTTGATTTTGTGCTGTTAGGGTTCTTAGGATGTTTAAGTTTGGAGAGAGAAAATAAACATGATAAACAATTACCTTTATAAAAAAGCAAAAGCTTAATGGAAGTGAAAAAGTTAGAGAATATATTTTGAAAAGCTTTTAATTTTTTAATAAGAAATTAAGTTATAAAAACATGTGTTAGCCATTTGTTAGAGACAAAAGTGTATATTCATCAACATGATTATGGTATGATTTAAAGGGTTTTTTCAATATGGCAATTCACATATGTTCATTGTTTTTTATGGTACTCAATATAATTCTTTCTTCTCATTTTGTCCATGGCGTTTCCAGATATCAAAATTTGGCCCTATAGTTCTGTTTCTTCTATAATTGGTTCCGATATTATATTGAGTTACAAAATTTGGAGCGATCTGGGTGGTATATTCAGTAAACTTTGAACCGGCTATAAATCTATACTCCCTCTGTTTCAATATATAAGTAGTTTGAGCCAAAATAGTTTGTTTCATAATATACGGTGTTCTCAAAACCCAAAGCAATAAAATAATTTAAATAAATAATATTTTACTAAAAACTTAAAGGTAAAATGATGTGAAATAATCTCTCTCTAACTTTTCGCGTTTCCCCACCAATAAAATAATAATCTCTCTCTAACTTGAGATGGTTGATATTATTTTTATTAATACTAACAATCTCTTTCTAATTAAATGTTGTACACAAAATGATTGTGTGTAATAAACAAAATTTTTTTTTATTACTCCTTTAAGAAAAGTTAAAATTTCTTAATACTCGCGCTTTTAAGCAAAACTACTTACATATTGAAACGGAGGGAGTACTATATAAAAGCACATGTTTCTTGTTTCAGAGCCTATCCACGTAGGATTAATAACATCCAATAAAAAATTGCCAACTCACTTCTCATTTGATTATATGTGTTACTCCACCTTGACCTAATTTTGTTATCGACCTAAATCCGTTGTTTCGCTTTCCACATATTCAGTTTAACATGCAATCCCTATTCGTCTTCTTCTTACCTATCCATCTAAACGTATAATTTTTTTTTTATTAGTCTTATTCTTTGATCTATCTAGGTTCTTCATCAAGTTATCAAAGCTAAAGAGGCTCATCTATTTGTTCCAAATTTTATCTCCTTCAGTGTTGCAGCCTTGCAGGTTATTACATCGCCATCGCAAAATCAATATCGAGGCATTCGTGTCAGTTCTCAATTTCTTTATGAACCGAAACCATATCAAAATTATTTTGTTTGGTTATTGATGAAGAGGTAAAACGTAATCGAGTTAGATTGTGCGAAGAGGAAGTGTTGGAGTTAGAGATCATTGGCGGTGACAAAACTCCGCCGCACGAGTCTATTGTTTTCGGCTATGATTCTACGTTATGTGTGCGATCCGTCGGCGATAGCCAACTCGACGAGGAGCTGATTCGTCAGAGATCACATCTTGCTACTATCGTCCCTCCATCTCATCTGAAAATCCCAAATATCCTTGTTATAACTATATTTTAGTTTATAATTATTTTTAAATCAAAATATAAGTAAAAGACTAAAACTCATGATTGTTCAAAGATATTTACAAAAAAACCAGGATCTAACCCCGCCCATTCAATAATCTGTCGGGTCTAATGGATTAAACGCACAAACCCTAAAACGCGATTTTTATTTCTTTCTCTCTTTTCGTTATCGATTCGAGACACACTTCGATTCGTAATTTTTATCTCTGAATATAGGAGAACTCATAAAACTAAGAAAACTAGAGGAGAAAACCACAACATCGAAAGGTAAAATTCTCAATCTTTCGATCTAGGTTTTCGAATGTAATTCGAAAAGTCACCACATTTGAATACGATTAGGTCTCATTCGGCGTAGCATTGTCTCTCTCGATTCGATTATTGTATAGTGTGGTTAACCGATTGTTTCTTTTGTAGGAAGTGAAAAGGACAAAATGGAAGAACAACAACAAAATGAAGACATAAACTCTGAGAATAATCCTGGTGAAGGTGTGCAAACCAATGAAGAAGAAGATGCGGATGAAGGAAGTGAGAGAACTTTAAGCGATATAGGTGTTAGTATTTCTACTTATGTCTCATAGTTTGACAAAAAAATTTGGTATAACTAAGGATTACTAGTTTCTTTATGATAGGAATAAATGTTAATGTTTGATGTGATTTAGTAATTGGATGGGTAGTTAGTGATGTGTTTTGATGGTTTCGGGTAGTAGGAAGAAATGGTAATGTTTAAATTATAGAGGTTGTTTTGATTTGTTTGATGGTTTCGGGTTGGAGTAACTTAGATTATAGTTGTTGTTATCTTGTAATACTAGTATAACTAAGTAAAACTTATTACCACTGTTTGTTGTTTGTCTGCAGGAGCATAGATGATGGTGGAACAGAGACATGAGCCACATATGAAGGAGCAAAGATGATGGTGAAGTTCAATGAACTAGTTGTCTTTACCAGCTTCAAAGAAGATATGGGAGAGAATATGAAGAATATTGAGGAAAATGTTTGAGAGTTTGACTCAAGACTTGTTTTCTTAGAAGCTTATGTTCAGGAACACTTAGATGTTAGGGATGCGGTTGTGGAGAAAGAGGAAATGCCAATGAAGATGTCAAAGAAATGAGATTGTTGTCACTAATCTCTTGCTTTTTGAGTGCACTAAATAACTTGTGTTTCTTTTGTGTGATTTTAAAACCTAAACTTATGTTGCTTTTGTTTTCTACTAAAACCTGAACTTATGTTTCTTATGGTTGTAACTAAAACTTGTGTTGATGTTGGTTTATATCAAACTTGTAAATCTTACAAATCAGGAAAAACTGGTAAAACAAGGGAAAACTAGTAAAACGGGAAAACCGGGAAAACTGGGAAAACTAGAGAAGATGGCTCAAAACTGAGAAAACAAGTAGATCTGGGAATTCATAGATCATAACACAACATCACATAGAGAAACAAGTCTTAACACAAAATAACATAGAGAAACAAGTCTTAATACATAAAATTTATGTAGAAATCTTAGCAAAGAAAGACTTGTAGTATCCGAAAACCATAAAGAAACAACATGTTATTACATACGCAATTCATCTCAAACACGGAGAATAAGCTATTGAGGTCAGCAATCTATGCAAGCATTTAAATTACAAACTATGTTCACATTTAAATTATCATGTTCACATTTAAATTATCATATATGTATATATATATAGTTTAGTTTAGTTGTATATCTTTTATAAATCTGATAAGTAAATTCAATATATATATATATATATATATATATAATTTTTAAAAAATTAAAATTAATGTAAAAATATTTTTTGAACGAAAGTAAAATAAATTACACTAAAATAAACTAAATAAATTATATAATTCAAATAAATTACATAATTAAAATTATTTATATATTTTAATAAAATAATTAATTTCAAAATATAAAACATTATTTCCAAGACATAAGTTAAAATAAATTAGCATAAAAGTAAAACATCCGATAAGTAAAATAATTCAATTTAAGTAAAATAAAAAGATAATGTAAAAATTATTTATCTTAAAAAAGAAAAAATGAAAATGAAGTAAATAAATTAAATAAATTAACAAATAAATTAAGTAAATTAACTAAGTTAAGTAAAATTTAAAATTATAATAAATTAAAATAAATTATAAAATTTAAATAATTAGTTGATGGTGACTGCAAAACAAAAAAACATAGCGATCAGTTGCAACGATTGTTAAACGATTAACAGAAAATTGTTATCGCTAAAGACTGAAAAACGAACAACATAAAATTGATATCGCTAGCGACTGAGAAACGAACAGAGCATCTGTCTTAGAATTCCCTTTCAATAGTTTTTTTTGTCACATAGTTCTTTGTGGTGATAGAGTAAAAGAAGAGCAATTTTGATTTGTGAGTTCTGATTTTTATATATTTGAGCTGTTTTTTGTTTTTACTAGTTAGCAAGCAAGAATTATATTCTATTATAGTGAAACATGAAGAAGAAATGTGACTGATGGTGCTAGTTAAATGAGTGAATTCTCTTGGGCTGCTTGCTTCGTTGAAAGGATCATTATTTGCTACTTAGTTGCTTGCTAATGGCTCCAAGTGGATTAAGATTCATGCATTTATTTGGTGGGTTTTTTTTAATAGGAGACTCCACTCTTAGTATTATACTTTTTTGGAGCCTTTGGTGATTTGGCCAAGAAGAAGATATTTTCTACATTATATAATGCACTCTTTTATGATGTTATGCACTCTTTTATGATGTTGTCTTTCTCAGGATTTTTCAGTTTTTGGTTAGGCTCAGACTAAACTCACTATCTATATTAAGTATTTATCCGAATTTATACAAAAGGTTATAAATTTGTATAAATTAGTTTGTTAAATGTTTATACTGTTTTAAACCAAAGCTTCTAAAGTTCTATAGAAAAAAAATCACTATCTATTCTAGTAAATAAAATCATTGTCTATATTGTTTTAAACAACTAGTTATGATTGTTTATACTGTTTTGAACAGTTAGTGTATACTATTTTATACTCTTTTAAACAGAAGGTTTTATGTTTTCTACAAAAAATATCACTATCTATATTAACTATTCTAGTAAAATAATATACCATTTACCGGGTTTATACAAAAGGTTATAAATTTGTATAAATTAGTGTTTTAAAATGTTTATATTGTTTTAAACAAAATCTTTTAAAGTTTTATAGAAAAAATATCACTGTCTATATTATCTATTCTAATAAATAAAATCATTGTCTATACTGTTTTAAACAGCTAGCTTTGATTATTTATATTATTTTAAACAGCTAGTTTATACTGTTTTAAACAATTAGTTTATATTGTTTTATACTCTTTTAAACAGAATGTTTTAAATTTTGTACACAAAATATCACTTAAAATAGTATATCATTTAAACCTATTTATCCGGGTTTATACAAAAGGTTATAAATATGTATAAATTAGTGTTTTAAATTATTTATACTATTTTAAACCAAAGCTTCTAAAGTTTTATAGAAAAATATCACTATCTATATTATCTATTCTAGTAAATAAATCATTGTCTATATTGTTTTTAATAGCTAGTTTATAATATTTTATACTTTCATAACCGGAGGTTTTAAATTTTGTACAAAAAATATCACTTAAACCTATTTATCCGGTTTATACAAAAGATTATAAATCTGTATAAATTAGGTGTTTTAAATGCTTATATTGTTTTAAACCAAAGCTTCTAAAGTTGTATAAAAAAATATCATTATCTATATTATCTAGTTTAGTAAATAATATCATTATCTATACAGTTTTTAAGAGCTAGTTTAAATTATCTATATTGTTTTAAACAGATAGTTTAAATTCTTTTAAACATCAAGTTCTAAAGTTGTATAAAAAATATCATTATATATATATATATATATATATATATATATATTATCTAGTCTTGTATATAATATATACTTAAACCTATTTAAATAGTTTTATACAAAAGGCTATAAATCTGTATAGATTAATTTGTTAAAATTTAAAATAAAAAAAAAACCGTTTTAAACCTATTTATCCGGTTTTATACAAAATATTATAAAGCTGGATAAATTAATTTGTTAAATTTTTTAAAAAATTGTTTATACTGTTTATACAAAAAGTTATAAATCTCTAAAAATGTGTTTGTTAAAATTTTTCGAAAATTGTTTATAATGTTTCAAACAGCTAGTTTAATTGTTTATACTATTTTAAACCGAAGGTTCTAAAGTTGTATAAAAATATTATTATCTAGTCTAGTAAATAATATCATTATCAATATTGTTTTAAACAACTTATTTAAATTGTCTATGTTGTTTTAAACAATTATTTTAAATTGTTTCAAATATCAAGTTCTAAAGTTGTATAAAAACTATCATTATCTATATTATCTAGTCTAGTATATAATATATATTTAAACATATTTAAACGGTTTTATAAAAAAGTTATAAATCTGTATAAATAGCTGTTTAAAATAGCATAAATAATTTAAACTACCTGTTTAAAACAAAGCCGAGCTTCCGTAGCCTAGTTGGCAATAAGCTCTGGCACCTCCGCGCAAGGTCGTGGGTTCGATCCCCGGGGTGGGAATTAACTAACTTTCTAACTAAGATGGCAAAAAAAAAATAGTATGAAAAATTTAATCTAACGGTTTAAAACAATGTAAACAATTTAAAATTTCAAACTAACTATTTAAAATATTATTAAAAATTTGAACTAGCTGTTTAAAATATTATAAAAAATTTAAACTAGCTGTTTAAAATAATATAAACAATTTAATCTTGTTTTTAAAACAGTATAAACAATTTAAACTAGTTATTTAAAACCATATAAACAGTTAAAAAAAGTTTTTAAAATGTTAAAAAACTAAATTATCCAGAATTATAACATAAGTTGAAAAAATTGAAAATGATAGAATCATGTTCAAGATCATAAAAACCTGTAGTTAGTTTTCTAAATGTTAATTTAAACATATTTATTTCATATAGAAAGTAATAAAATTGTATAAAAAGATATAAAAGGTTATTAATGAGCTTTATTAATTTTATACAAGAACATCACAATTGTTCTATGGGTCAAAATCATATTTCTACGGATAGAGCCACGATTCAAAGATCTAAGCTCTCGGGTTTTTTCGTGAAGCCGAAATCAAAGAAGTTAATAAAAGAAATGTTATCAGTGACTTAAACACATTTTATTGAATTTTTAAAACCACCTAGATTAGCTTATTTTTATTCTTAAATCATATGAAGAGATGACAAATTTGAAAATTTTATAATGCTATTCAAGATCATAAAAACATTTGATGAACTTCCTAAATGTTATATGATAAATTAAAAAATTTTAAACAGTTATATAAAGAAAGTGATAAAAATGTATAAAGAGTTTTCTAAACTTCAAATTTGTTTATTCGGTCTTAAATTGTATAAAATATAGATATAAATAAAGCTTAACCCTTGATGCATCGAGACTTTTAAGAATCACTTAAGATGATATTTTACGAATCAACTAAGATGATATTCAAGATCATGAAAACCTTTGATGAACATGATGTTTAAAAAAGTTTAAATAGATTATGATATTTTTTATCCAGCTTTAGAACATGTTGTTTAAGATAATAAAAATAAATTATGATATTTTTATCCTGCTTTAGAACATGCTATTTAAAACAATATAAATCGATTATGCTTTTTTTATACAACTTTATAACAAGATGTTTAAAACAGTATAAATAGATTATGATTTTTTATTCAGCTTTAGAACATGCGGTTTAAAACAATATAAATAGATTTAAATATATATATATATATATATTCCTCAAAACGGCCATTCTATTACTCAAACTTGAGGTGGTCTGGTGAACCAGACCG
>OVBE01006186.1:0-20300 GCA_900406425.1 Iberis pinnata | reverse complement strand
CCCCTAGACAGTAGCAACATATGCAATCAATTCCAATTCCTTGGCAATCAATCTCAACCAAAGCAGTCACAGACTCAACTGCCGTCATAGACAGTAACTACCTAGCAGGCATTAACAACAACTACTCTAGTCAATAAGCTTCCCAAACATCTAATGCCTTAGAAGGGGAAAAAAAATNAAATCTCTGAAATCATCTAGGCCCGGACACCTTCAATGACTCATCTTCCGGTGTTAAAGGGGCTAACAGCGGGTTTTCTGTCCCTTCCGGGTAGAAATACAATCAGCTTTACGAGCAGGTGAAACATAAGGGATTTAAGAACAAACAACTTAGGTACTAAGGTAAACCCAGGACATCAACCCTAGTCTACCCTCATCCTTAGGAACTTAGTGAACTAATCACTACTCATGGGAGTAGAAGCAGAGAAAACAGAAAGCATAACCTTAAACCTAAACATGCAGATCTAGAAAGAACATATGAAGAATAGCAAGAACACAAACCCATAAATGAAAAACAAACTTAAAAACAGAAGATTAAAGCTTAAAACAAAAATAGAGATGCACAAACTAAAAAACAACCTAAAGCTAAGCAAGAAATAAAAGGAAAAACAGAAGATTAACTTAAAACTCAAAAGAAATCTGGTTTTTACACCAAGAACATGAAGAACATCAAAAGAAAATAAAACCTAAGACTAAAACCTAAAAAGGAAAGAAAAACTAAGCTTTTTGCAAATGGGGGCGAATTAGGGCTTTTATAGTGTTCAGAGAAAAGCCATAATTCGCACTAAAGACAAAATGCTAATCATTATCTTGGATCTTGGGCCTTGGTTCAGGTGCTATTCGGATTTGAGTTGGTCGGGTCGGAGCGTGTTTAACTTCGAGATTGTTAGTGCGTGATTGATCTGAGCTAGGGACGCTTGCATGAGATCGATCTAACTGAGATGCGTCTATGGTGCGTCAGAGATTGGGATCAATCCAGGTATTGAGTGCCTGAGATCGATCCAGATAAAGGTGGGATCGATCATGCCTTGCTTCCTTCTTAGTCTTGCTTTACTTCCATGCACTTCCTTAGCTTCGTTTGAGACTTTACAAATTTCCTTGAATGAGAGAGAGAGAGAGATCCAGGCTGAGATGGGATCGATCTGAGGTATTGCTAGGATCGATCTCAGTTCGATCTAGATAGTATGGTGAGATCGATCCCAGATCGATCTAGGTAGAGCTTCCAGATCGATCTCAGATCGATCTGGAGAAGGCAATGGGATCGATCCTGGCAAGTGTTGGGATCGATCTACACTTAACGCTTGATTGCCTGAGATCGATACAAGCATGTGCTGAGATCGATCCTGCTTTGGTCCTAAGGTTGATCCAGTCCATTCCATGCTAAGTGCTGCTCCATTCAATGTTAAGTGCTGCTTTTCTGAAATCTCACAAATCCTTCCCGAAAACTCCTGAAAGTTTTGAAAAATCTCCAAAATGCGTGCATATGCAAAAATCCTAAAAATCATAAACTTACTAAAATCAATTGTAAATGTGATGTATGCACGCTTTTAGACCTCATAATTGATGCTAATTGATATGTAAAATCCATGAAAATTCAGAGTCATTATCGATCAAGGGAAGATCGAAGATTAGATCAAGGCTGGATCATGATCAAGTAAGGAGAATCCGATTGTGTGACTTAGCTAAGAACATGGGATGTTCGAATGGTTAAGGGAAAGAGTGAGGAACTAAGGAAAACGTTTGGTGGTCAGCTCAAAAGCTCAAATCCAACCCAGAGAAGTTAAAAGATTGAGCTGAGGTTGTTGTACCAGCTGGAATATAGCTTAGTTTAGCTCAAGTTTGTTCTGGTCAGCTAAGCTAGCTAAGTGAACTGGACATTAGATGGTTACTAGGTTCGAGCTGGGGGGTTAAGGACAACTCACACCAGTTTGGAAAAAGTTGTGTCTGTTAGTAAGGGCACAAATTGTCTTGGCGGTTTTAAGTGGTTATGGGCCAAAATCTAAAAATAGCTCAATTCCGTGCACACAGAAACACACCAAAATCTCTGAAAAATCAATTAAGGTAGTTGAGCGTGCAAAGAGGAAGAGGAAGGGAACAAAATCTGGGAAAGAATAATCGTGAATCTAGTCAAGCTGAATGGGGAAAAGGGCGTTTGGTACAAATTCACCACATAAGACTAAGGTGAGTGCAACTAGATCATGGATTCGGCCAATGCTCCCTCTCTACGCCATTATGACGGCTCTGTCACTTCAAACGGCTTAATCCACAAGTGATAGTCTATGCGAATGCATGGTCATGAGTTATTTTCTTCATAAATCCCTATTCATCACGGAAAACGGTCTGTTAAAGGGAAATGGGAAAGTCTGGTTAGTTTGTTGGACCAAACACAAGGTGAGACGATTGGGACGACTGGCATGGGGAACGAGATAATTCCACCAGGACTTAGCCAGACCATACTAAGACCTTTAGTTAAGGCAATACACTACAAGAAAACTGCACATTGATAGCGTTCTACAAAAGAGCTAATTTCAGTTTTGCTATCGTAGGTGTCCCTCACGTTTCATAGAATGCTCAAAACGCTATGGATGTTGATGAAAAAGCGGGAATGAAAAAACAGGTCGCGCTTTTTTTTTGAAACACTTAACCTAGTCTCTTCATTTTTTGTTTTTTTTTTAACAAAACCATACTGAATTATAAGTATTTCAGTTTTAGTATCGTAGGTGTTCCTCACATTTTTTTTTTTTTTTTGAGAAAATTGGATAATAGAGTACTAAAAAGTTTTCTAATTTGCTAAATAGGTACTTTGTAAAAGTCTTTGTATTTATGTACTTTTTCGTTTCGTGAATTGTGAATTTTTTGGTAAATGATGACGGTGAATCGTTCGTGTGAATGATTAGATGTTTTGTGTGAATGATGAATGAGTCATGTGAATGATGAATTGTTTGTGTGTATGATGAATGATTTGGTGAATGAACAAATATATCTAATTTTCAAATAAGAAAACAAAAGTACCTATTTTTCAAATTTAAAACCAAAAGTACCTATTTTCCAAATTAGAAAACAAAAAGTACCTAATTTACAAAAATACTCCTTTTGGAGAAAATTGGATAATAGAGTACTAAAAAGTTTTCTAATTTGCTAAATAGGTACTTTGTAAAAGTCTTTGTGTTTATGTACTTTTTCATTTCGTGAATGGTGAATTTTTTGGTGAATGATGACGGGAATCGTTCGTGTGAATGATTAGTTATTTTGTGTGAATGATGAATGAGTCATGTGAATGATGAATTGTTTGTGTGTATGATGAATGATTTGGTGAATGAACAAATATATCTAATTTTCAAATAAGAAAACAAAAGTACCTATTTTTCAAATTTAAAACCAAAAGTACCTATTTTCTAAATTAGAAAACAAAAAGTACCTACTTTACAAAAATACTCTTTTTTTAACAACAACATACTCGATTTTAAGCTAAAAAAATATACCATCCCTCAAAGTTTCTATGTCATAATCTCTCAAGTCTCANCCCCCCCCCCCCCCCCCCCAATTAGGTTTCTTTCATCTCTCTCGTCAATCTCATTGATCTCCTCTAGCTTCCTTTGCATCTCTGAAATCTCTTCTTTCATCGATTCTTTTGCATCTCTCTCAAATCTCCTCTAGCACTTTGCGATAACACATAGTTTTGAATTGCTATTGTGAATTTTTTTAGATTCTTGATACGATACAATAGCACAAAAATATGCTATGTTAAAATTTCATTAAAAAATAACCTAATTGATAATGGTGCCGACACTTAGCCAAAATATTAAGAGAATCTCTGAAACATTCATTTTCCCTCTAACTAAAATATATTACTCATTTTTTTCCTTTTGAAAAATATAATTAGATAAAACTGGGAAATTTCCCCCAACACATCTTTCTCACTCTCGTTTCTCTTTTTTCGATCCATATTCTTCCGATGGAAAAAATTAAAGTATAAAATATCTAGAAAAATTGTAATGCAAATAAAATAACATAATTAAATTGAAAAAATTAAAATTAAATAAAATTAAAATACAAATTTCCAAATTTAAAATAAATCGAAATAGAATTTATTTTTAAAAAAAAGAATATCAAAATTTTCATAAGTGAATTAATGGAATTGAAAGAGTATATTTAAAAATCTTTTAAATAAAAATTAAATTTAAAAAATGATTGATTCTCACAATGTTGGAATTCCCACACTCTTGGATCTAGTTCTCACATTCTTTGAGTTCCACACTTTTGGAGTTTAGGGGTTAGATGTAGTACTTTAGGGTATAGATGAAGTTTAGGGGTTTGTAGTCAAAATTGGTGTTTGGAATTTGATTGGAAAAGAAAATGAAAATTACAATAGAAAATGAAAATAACATAAGAAATACATTTTCAAAAATAAAATTAAGCATAAAGTTTAAGTTTTAAGGATTAGATGAGGTTTAGGGGTTAGAACTTCAAGCTTACGTTTAGGGATTTGATAGTTTGATTATATTTGAAATTTCTAATTTATCAAAATATAAACTTTATTTGTTTCATATTGTTATTTTGTGGTTTGGGGTTTGGGGTTTGGGGTTTAGGATCAACCTAAGATCAAATTTTAGTGTGAAAACATGAGAAAATTGAATGAGGATCAAGAACTAGAGTTATATTTAGAAACGAAAAATTGTCTTACACCATAAATTCCACCACTATACCATAATGTTTCATATAGTGGTAGAACAAAATGTTAGATTTAAGTCATGTGTTTTTTTATATAGAAAAACGTAATATTGCTCCCAAAAATCTTCACATGAATAATAATTAAGCCAATTCTGATTTTTAAAATGTTTTTGGGTAATTTATATTTTTACGTATTTTTAAGTAATTATTTAAGTTCTAATTTATTTCTAATGTTATAATAACACAACAATGTTGTTAGCTGCAGGAGAAAATGCAGCCAATGAGAGTAAAGGAGGCAGATAGAACTCCTAGAAACTTATACACCATCCAATCTTTCACTCGTTTTGATATGAGCTTGTTCAAAACCTTTCAGAAGAATTAGATTTCCAAAATTCTTTCTCGGATGTCTCAGAAAAAACATGACGAGATTGATTCTTTTTTCTTTTTTCTCTCATCCTCTCCTTAAATCTCCCAACTAATTTTTTTCTTCTTCTAAATTCTCTCTTCTTCTCCACCTAATTCATCCTCTAATTGATGTATGTGGAAGGTCCCTTCTGATGGAGTTACAAACGCAGACAGAGTAGGATATTTGGTCTCCACGCCGTCAAACTTCCCATCCTCTCCTCCACAAGACCTATTGATAAACAAGAATTCACAATCTTATCTATGCAAATGTCTTAAGTGCTACATTCGACAATCCATTTAAGGTAATGTTTAACACACTAGTTCTATTAGAATCATATCTAATCTAAGCTATTAAGGTTTATTGGTTTTAGACATTCAAACATGCATAAACTAAAAAGTAATTGAAAAGTCAACATTTCCAAAAGTCAACAATAATTAACAAAAGTCAACAGAAAATTAAACTTGAAATTAACAATAAAAGGCTAAGAAAATTGCATATGTTATTGATTCGGGTGATCAAATGATATCATGTGATGTTCAATGCTAACTATTAAGTTAATCCCTGGTCTAAGATTCCATAAATAGACTAATCCATTCTCATGACATTAATCACTTTTCCTAATCATGTAATTAAGAAAATCTCTTGGATAATTACACAATTATGAAACATTAAGATCTAATCTATGCTAAACCACTAAACTAACACAAATCTCTTGGTTAGGCCTCATTTAGCATGCAGTGATTGGTTCCGGCATTTAATTGAACACTTTTCGGGCACTATTCATGCTATGATCTAGATTCAGTTGATCAAGTTAAATCTAGCATTATGATCATCTACTACATGAAGATTTAAGAATTTAAAATCCTAAACATCACATTCCATCACCTAATCACCCTAATCTACCTAACCATTTGCTTATAATAGAACTACTCATTAATCATTAAGAAAACACAAAATCCAAGACTAGAAATGTGTTGAATCATGATTAGAAGTAGATTTGAGAAGAAGAAAGACAATCAAAAGCAACAAATCGACCTCAAATAAGCATAATATAAAAAGGTTTACAAATTGTTCTTAAGAAAAGCAAAGATTCTTCTCCAAAATTAGGTTTTAGAGCTTATATAGTAACCCAAAAAAGCATTGGGTTAACCCAATTCAAAATGGGTCTAAACCTTAAAGAGAATGTCGAAGGTTTGAAATTTCAAAGAGATACGGATTTGGCCAAACCGGTATAAACTTTTGTCGCGTGTACCGGTTTAGACAAACTGGTACACCATCCGCTATTAGTCTTGGGAAACTGTGATTATAGCGTGCGGTTTGCATCTGGCCGGTACATGAAGCCGGTGTTCCTTTTGTTCTCTTGTACCAGTTTGTCTAAACCAGTACATTAAACCGATATCCCTCTTTAGAACACTTTCTGCACTTGTACCGGTTTGGAGACACCGATACATTAAACCGGTACAGGTTCCTTTTGTGAATCATTTTAGCTCCTTTGATCTATGCTTTCAGTTCTTCCACTTCTACACTTGAACAAATGAAATGCAATGTAAATGTATGCTAAACTAACCTATATGCAATGCGAATCTACTTAGAATGGATGTAAAACAAGAGTCAAAAAGTACTAAAAACGTAATATATCAACTCCCCCAAGCTTATCATTTTCTTTTATGCATGCAAACTACAAAGGAAAGAGAGAGAGAGAGAGAGAGAGAGAGAGAGAGAGAGAGAGAGAGAGAGAGAGAGAGGTTTGAAAGTGGAAACCTCAGAACCAAAAGATTAAGCCAAATCCTAGTGAACTAAAATCAAAAACATGATATATCATCAATCCCAAACTAGCATCACTACTCATCAAATCAATCAAGCATTTTCACTATCCATTCTATTACTAAAGGCAAGCGATCCACTTGTCTAGTCCAAGTTATCTTCCTACATTCAATTTCTTTTATTGGTGAAGCATGCTCGAATAGATAACTTGAAGGTTTCAATTGGTGAGGTCGAAAGGGGATTCCAATGCATCAAGAGAAGGTATACACTCAATCGTTGGGTTAACACTCAAAAGAGAGTGATTGAATTAGCAAAATAAAACGGAGACAAAGGGCAATGAGGCATACAATCTCTCACCTTCCATTTCTAATCATTCCCCAATTCCCGAGTCCTATTCTACCAACTTCCAAGAGTTCTAACCACCCCTTTTTAGATCAAAACTTCCCAAACAACTCTTTCTTTCAAATCTTTTTCATTTTAGGCTTTTCTTTTCCCCTACTAGATTCTTCATTCTTTTCCTTTATACTATTTCAACATGTATTAGTTCTTTTTGCATCTTTTTATCACTCAGGCTATCCTTTTCATTCTTGTAATTTTTTAGCCTTTTCCTCTTCTGAAACTTAGAGCTTTTTTCTCTTATAACTTAGGGTTTTCTACTTTTTACTTTTAAAACTAGTGGAGATTAGTCTTTCTTTTTCAAACTTATCATTTCCTTTTTCCTCATTCACCAAACATTTTTCTTTTAAAACTTAACTACCAAACCACTTCTACCCTCATCTTTTAGAGCAAGAATTAGAACCATGTCTATAGCCAATACTCCAAAACTATTAATATCTTCCCTATGCCCAACATTCCATTCCTAACTACCCTTCCTAAGAGCTAGATGATGTCTTCCAAATTCCCAATACTTCACAAGGCATTATCATCATTGGTTTCCTATGCATATGGTGCAACTGAATTCAACCTAAGATGAGAATGAAATAAAGCTAATTCCAATATTTTGAAGATTTCTGCAATTTTTTCAATTTTTATGGATTTTTGTAAACCTTAACTATTCACAATGCTATTATGCATGATAAGAAAAAAAATAGAAACTAGGTTACCTACGACCCCTTCCCCAAACTTAATTCACACGGTCCCTTGTGTGAAAAAGAATATGAAGGATGGGACAAAAAACGAGAAATAAAAGCTAAAAGTGCATGTATTACATTGTGAAGAAATGGTACCTCAATAGTAGGGAAATATTGGATCATAGGGTTCCTTGTCGGAAGAGAAACCGGAAGACTCGTTTTCGGAAACTGGAGGTGGTGTTGTTGGCATCCTTCGTTGCCTTCTTCGTTGCATCGGTGCATCTACCGAACTCCTTGATTCAAACACAATTGATTGGCTTGAACCGTCACCTCCATGGTAGGAATGTCGCCGAGATGCGTCTTCCTCTACGTCGATACGCTCATGAAAATCATCCTCGAGTTGGTTCAGAAAGGGTTGTTGGTCAAAGCGGATGCCAGCTCTGCATTCTATGCAAGTCGTTCCCTTGAGGATGATGGCTGTCAACTCTTTGACTTGTTTGACCAATTTCCTCGTCGTCCGGTCTTGGAAGATGGTCCACCAGCTTAGCTTCTTCTACTCTAAATATAGGCTGTATAGATGCCCAAGCTGAAGCGGCATGGAGGAAGTCCCTGGATAATATCTAGCACATCCATAAATAGTGATTTGGTCTTGTGAAAGTCCTGCAGCGGGTTTAAATGTATGAGGATGGTTCACGGCTTGTAATGGCACTTAGTGGTAAGAATCGAGGGGAGGTTCCGGTTGAAAACGGACGTTGTTGCTGGGCATGAAAGAAATTTGATCCGGGTTGGGGAGATAGAACATGGCCTTTCTCCCATTTGCATCGGTGTAGCGGTAGGCAAACTTGTACGCGGATCCTTCTTTAACTTTCCCGACTATGATCAACATCTTGTTGAGTTACTTAATATCCATGAGCTTGGGCGAAGTTTGCACGTGCAGGAGTTCAATGTTGACAGCTTTTAGGGTTGGAGTAATCTATCCTCCAATGCTTAGTTGAGACGTTTGGTCTTTCCGGGTCCAACCCCACCCTTTAAGCGCCAACAAATTCTGCAAAAATAAATGTACCGTACTCGACCTGCATGTCTCTATATTTGGGAAGAGCTCCTCATTATCCAATTCCATTTGAATAATGGGTGCTAATCCCAAACGTAAGAATATCATTTCACCTTCCATGATACTTCCTCCTTCACGTCGTGAAAAGAACAAGTGGGTAAGGAATTTTTGGATGTATCTTATCGCGGGATGGCGAAGTTTTTTCCCTTTGTCCTTCTTACAATGTAATTTCCTAAACCAATACACCTCCAAATTAGTTTGGTTTCCATAAATGCTGTTTCAAAATGGGTTTATCCTTCCGCTGAAAAACCATAGATCTTGGCTATCTTGTCAAAACCCAAAGCGTGAATCGTGCCGTTCAAATCACTGAATTCAATCCTCCCACCTCCATCTAGATGCTTTCTCCTCCCATGATACTTATAAACCTTCAATGTAGCAAGGAGCATACATGTGTGTTCTCAATATGATGGAAACCACATGTTCAGGATGCTTCCAATTCCCATTCTGGTCAAAAGGGTTTCAACCTCATCGTATATACCGAGCATCTTCAAAATACCTGGATCCGGGAAGATAGATTCAACAAAAGCTACTTCCATGGGAGCTTGATAGAGTTCAGCTGAAGAAGGGGTTATTTGAGGATATTTTTACATAAGGACCATGGGAGCCGGAGGAGGATGTGGTTGTTGTGGTAAAACCGGTTCGTCGACATTAGGTTGATTTCGTGCCGCATTCAGACTAGTCCGTGATTTTCTACTGGTTGGTTCGTTGATGGTATTCCCGCCACTACTAACTACATTACTTGCTCTCTTTTTATTTCCGTCATCAACCGCGATGTCTTTCCCCTTTTCTTCTCTTGTTGCTTTTTTTCGGTACTTTCTTTGGTGCCATGAGTATTCCTACAAAATTGGAAATCATTATAAGAAATTGCATTCGCATCTAATATGTGATCAAGTCTAGGGATAACTATAAGGAAATCAAATCTCAATGTGAAAGACTTAAGTATTCTTGTATGTCAAGTCACAAATTTCTCAAACCTTAATCCAATTATACTTAATCATCCCAACTCAACACTCTATCATCTCAACATTCAATAATTATACCACGATTTATCTCCAAAGAAATTGCATAAGATTTTAAACATTCAAAAGTATTGAATCATTCAATTCCTTAATCTCTAAGCCTTAGATACAATTTCAAAGACTACAAAGATGTTGAGAATTAATCCACTTAGAGCACACTGTCATAGCTAATCTTTTGTATTTGACTTAAACATAGCATTCTAAACTCTCAATTAACCACAATCTACCAATTCCCCTAAACCTATTTCAATTTGCTCAAGAACCCTAATTTCCCAATTACGCTCAATCTTTTAAGGAAAAGGAAATGCAGTTTATAACCAACAAGTTTATAAGTCTAACCAACATGATTCAACCCTAAAATCAAAGAAAATTCGATTTTCTTTCTAGGTGAATAGTGGTGTGCGAAAATTGGAATACGGGAGGTATACCTTTTGATTGAAGAGGTGTAAATGAAGTGTAGATAAGACTATGGAAGCTTAGAAAGTAGAGATATTAGCAAAATAAAAGAAAATGGGCTTAGTCCCAAACAAATTTAGAGTACTAATGGTTAAAATCAATCATGAACCAGCAACAGCGCCAATTTGATAAATAAGAATTTGCAATCTTATCTACGCAAATGTCTCAAGTCTACTTATGTTAAATGTAGCACTTAAGATACAATCCATTTAAGGTAATGTTTAACACACTAGTCCTATTAAAATCATGTCTAGTCTAAGCTATCAAAGTATCACTTCATCAGAGAGTGTGTAGACAATAGCCAGAACAAAGTCGAACACGTACCAGGTGTGGAACAAAAGGCCGATATACTCACTAAACCTCTAGCAAGGATCAAGTTTACGGAAATGAGGAACCAAGTCAGAGTTAGTTTGATCGAGATTCTCAGAGTTCAAGTTGGAATTAAGAGGGGGAATGTTGGATAATTCCAATATCTTAGGGCACAAGATATCTTTAGGGTAAGATGATCTTAAAGATATAAAATATAATGTTTACAAATTAGAAAATATAATTATATAAGTTTTTGTATACCTATTCCTATTAGGTTAGTGAGTTTGCTTAATCTATATAAATGATCTATATGGATAGTAGTTCTATAAAACCTAGAGAGAGTTTATAAATCAATAAAGAAAAGTTGTTCTTTAATCTTTCTAGTTCATAAACACATTAACAATTTGAACTAAGTGGTGGTGCTAATGTTTTCAAAAAGGATTTCATCTTTGTTTAAGATTCTTTGAAGTGTAAAATTACTATATAATATCTGTTTGTAAATAGAAGATAATCTCACACTAATACTACTCTCTTCAAAAATGTTGTAGTTTAAGGTAAATACACACTAATTAAGAAACTACAGAATCGTACAATTTTTTATATGTTTTGATATAATATCATTAAGTAAAACCAGTTCAATCAATAGAAAATTATTTTGTGGAATATGAAAAATCATAAATTACAAATGCGATTATTATTTTTTATTTTTTGCATGGATAAATATGAAAAATAATATTTTTGAAATTAATTTTTCTCTCTCTAAAGATACAATATTTTTGAAACAAAAGAAGAAGTACAGAAAAAAATCAGTTCAAAATTTATTCGACACTATGAGAGGGTTCAGCTTCCAACTCCTTCTAATTTGAAAAATAGAATAAATACGGAGTGCATGTAGGGAAGTATTCTTAGATAAATGGGGATACATATACTGTATAGATGCGACTACTTTTTTGCATAGATAAATATGAATAATACTTTTTTGAAATAATTTTATTTCTCTAAAATTACAATATTTTTGAAACATAAGAAGAAGTATTAAGAAAACTCAATTCAAAAGTTATTCGACTGATTTCCACTATAAATGGTTCGCCTTCCAACCCGTTATAATTTGAAAAATGAAATGAATACAGAGTGCATGTATGGAAGTATTTATAAATAAATGGGGTAAATACAGGACCAGCCTTAAGATTACCGGGACATGAGACAAAATAAAAAAAAGTCTGACTAATATTTCATGTATTTTTTTAATTTGGGCTAATATATATATTTTTTAAAAAAATTGGGGGCTTATAAACTATATAAAATAAAATAAAATACCGTGAACCACATACAAATGTTTCACTAGGCTTTGCTCAGGACCCGGTCCTCGGTAAATATACTGTATAAATGGGTACATATATTGTATGAGACAATTGCATAGGAGCATGCACATGAGTCCCCTAGAAAAACGGAGATTATTGTATTATTGGGGGACTAGAGATATAGACATGGACATAACACACGTGTACTCTCACTAAATCGTAAGATCATAACTATTTTTGTTATTATTGTAACGAACGTGGGAGAGAGAGCGACAAAACAACTCAGCCAAGAAAAAGACGTAATGTGTCTTTTATATATATTAGAGAGACATGCATGCATGGGCTTCACTCGCCTTTTTTCAATATAAACGGCTAATGAAACATATAGTTTCCTTAATAATACATTAATTTATATGCATCTATCGACTAGTGTTCGCCACAATTACTACATATATATGTTTGAAAAATAACTTGGAGTTTCCTAAATTTAGATAAAAACATATTAGGGGTTCAGTTAAAGCGACGATCTTTACTCACTTTCAGGCTATATGGCCTAAGATATGGCCACGATAGGCAGAGAACATTGACGTTGATTAATTAGTATTGAGAGCCCCCACATCTTCACTTATAAATTGATAAGATTGATACTTGGAAGATATAATATTTCTTACTAATTAATTACGACTAAAACCATGCCTCAAAAGTCAAAACTGATGACTAATTAAGTTGAGAAACTTGTTGCAAAACTAACCACAGCCTAAGTTATGTTTATGGTCTCTTTTAAGTATTATAGTTAAATATCATTAGACATAATGCATTAAAGGAGAAAGAAAAAAAAAAACAAGTATTTTTTTGTTGGTGAAAAGATAAGTTGCATTATCCACCAGTCGCTAGCTATGTCTAAGTGTTGTACAGCAGTACATTAATCTAGTATACGTGTAATAGTAATACTCAATAATGTGAGAAAAAATTTTGTTGGTATGTGAATTATTTGTTGGTTGGCCTGTGGAGATGAAGCTCGGAACGTGGACCGACTTATAGTCTTGCGAATTGCTATCCACTTATGGATGGGTTTTGGTTTTGGATGTCAATACGGTTGCGTTTTATTTGTCGTATGTGCATGACCAATTAATTATCCATTAATTACTCACTCCATCAACAACAGTTTATAAATTCAGTATTCGCATGTTGCAAATACACATCATCATGTAGCTCTATCATCACCATCGTCCATATATATAATAAAACTTTTGTTGATGTAGTTTACAAATTGACGAGATCTTTTATTTTAACTAGCTTAAGTTGTGACAAAAATCGTGATATTTCATCACAAAAAATAAACTCAAACGAAAAATAAGCAGTTTTATTGTAGAGATTTCAAGGATGTCTCCTCACGTTTCTCACCACAGGAAAACAACCATTTTGACCTTTTAATTTAAGGTCGGATCAATACCCGCAACAAGCCTTCCTCTCTATTCCAACTGCTCATATCCAAAAATTTGTATGCTTAATGGAGATTCTTCCACAAACATATTTTCGGAAATTGGAGCAGCGTGTGTATAGATATTTCATGATAGCTTTCCTTCTTCCATCGCAAATGGATTATAATCCTTTCCAATTTTATATTATTGTCGAGAAGAATCGAAATTATAAAGATGTAGAAGAACCACCTTTGTTCGTTCGCTAGGTGAAGAAATTGAAGTGAGATGATTTATTCCCCAGATTTGATGACTGTTTCGTGGAATCTTTGTCTAACTCCCTACCAAGATTTGAAGAGTCTGAGCCGTTTGTATCCTTTTGTTTGTATGTGTTTTATTGTTTCCATTATCGTAGACTTACAAATTGGTTTAACCAAATTCGCTAATTAGTATGCAATGGTTTTCATATGAAATGAATTAGTTATGCACAAAAAAATAATTATGAACATCATGTGGACATTTCCATTATTTAACATATTATTATATATGAGAAAAACAAATTAACATGCATGGCTTAGCTTATCACTGAATGAACTTATAAAAATTTATCACGGTTTTCGGTTGATACTGAAAGTTTGGAGAACATTACACACGTTTGACAAATAAAAAAACTTTGTTATTTACTCCTCAAAATATTTGCAAGCAATTTCTTTAAACACTTGTAATGTAAGTTACCCTACTGATTCACTTACACGATTCTGACCTTTTCCCTTTATCCCCTATTCACTCTCCAGACGACTTACATCCTCTCAAGGACATACAAAACCTAAACCCAAATTCCAACAAAAGTGACTAAAAGTATTAATCTTTATTACACACCTTGTAGACACTTTTCACGTCTTAACAGACACCTCAGTTTTATTTCTTTATCCCTTGTTCTTCTCAGACATCTCTTACAGACTCTCTTGAACAGCTTTTAGAAAAACCTTAACAAAATTAAAACGACTAAAAGTGATAATCTTTATTACACACGTTTTGCCTCCTTATATACACGCGCAAAACCTAGAAATTCCCTTTCTTTTTCTTTGTTATTCCTATAACTGATGTTTCCTTTTTTGTTGCTTCTCACAGTTTCCATTTTCTCCATAGGAAAACTTATTCATTTCCAAGTAATTCATTTTCCTTAATCTTCCACATTTTTTCTGCATTTTAAGAATAACGTCTCTTGAGTTCCCGCTCAATCTTTATGTGTCACGTCCTGAGCATCTGCCAGCTTTCTAGTTTTGTGCTTCTTCTCAGGCTTTCTGCATCCTATCATCTTGTTCAGTTGTGGAGTTTTTGGTACAGTTCTTAGTGTAGAAAGTTGCCGTGAAATACCCTGAACATTCACACACCTGTTAGGATCATTATTTCAAAAGTCACCTCCCCAATCTTCATTCTTCAACTTAGGAATCTGCACTTTTACTTTCCTATTGTTAAAGGATAATCTACATACAAGGTTGTTTTCCACTTCCAACTTGGGTATCCACCTGAATAGCTCTTGATTTGCTACTATGATATGTGTCCTCACACTCATGTCCTCAGACTTCCTGTGCCACTATACTAGCTGGTTGGTGAGTGTCGCTGTGAAACATTTTCCAGAATGATATCTCATATTCCAGATCTTCCCTGATCGCACTACTTTGAGCTTAACCTCACATGTCTTGTACACTGCCTGAGAATCATCTCTTGTGAACATAACAACCATTCCTTCATCACACACCAGATTGATTCTTCTGACATTTGCCTTGAGTTCTTCAACATAATGTACATCCTGCATACTGGGATTTTTATCCTTACTTGTGACATCTTTTTCATTTGTATTGTCTTTGGGACAGTCACTGTCATAATACAATCCAATATCTTGTAATAAGCCTAGTGAATCTTCATAAGTATAAGTTGAATTACAACAGCTGAACTCTTTTATGAACCATGCTTTGTCTTGATATCTTCTGCCACAGTGATATTTATGCTGATGTATTATCTGAGGAATTCTAGTGTTCCACCATAAGCCCTGAATCTTGAAGTGACAACACATTTTACATTTATGACCCCAGCATGGATGTCATTATCATTCTGATATTTCTCCCAGAGCTCCATTTCAGCTTTAACAAGGACTTGTTTTTTTTTTAATGTTTGCCTTGATGCATTGTTACAGGTTCAGAAACATGTAGTTTGGCAGCCTCAGGTTCACAACTTATAGATGCTTTCACAATTGTTATTGAGTCCAGATTGATTCCTTGGTGACCAAAACCACAGTTCTCGGTGCTGGTTTCATCTGTTGTGAACAACTTATCACAATCCTTATTTATGTACAGTGATACAGGAGTATGGTCCTTGATTTGAAAGAGACTCTCACACAAAGTCTTGTAGTTATCAGGCATCACTAGCTTCAGTTTCCTTTTGTGTCAGAGTTTGTGATTTTTGCAATGGTTCCTCCACAAGCTACCTGATTTTGCACACTGTTTTATTCTGAGTCGGAAACAGCACACACACCATCCTTTCTCACAAAGGATTTCTCTTTCATTTTTTGTTTGGTCTTGTTGTGGCCTTCACTTGTGCCTTTGGATATGTTGTTGGTAGGTAGTGCATATCCTTCTCCACAATCATGGTTCTTTAAATACATTTTGATAATCTGATCAACCACATCTTGTTTGTTCTTGATGTAACCTTCACCTATGCCTTAATATCTGCTGTTGGTAGGTATATCACATCCTTTCCCACGATTAGGGTTCTTTAAATACTTTTTGATAATGAGATCAGCCACATCTTGTCCTGGTTTGGATGTGATGTTTTGCTCAGATATTGTGCACACGATTCTTTTCATGTTAACCTTCTCCTGTCTGATTTCCAGCTCACGTTCCTGCATCATTTTCACCACTTGATTGCATTTCATCTTATATGGATTCTCTGCTACTCGAATTGCTGATTTGTGTGACTGGAACTGGTTGGATAGACAGCATATAAGCTTCTTTACCAGTTTCTTGTCCTTGTAATGTTTCCCAAGGACCTCTGATGCAGCAGCAGTGGATAGCAATTTTGGCTGAAATTTGCAACACTTTCTTGTTTACCCATCTTGGGTTTCTCAAATTCCAATTTGAGCAAGTAAATTCGAGTTCTTCTTATGCATTCTTGTACACGTTTTTCCAAACAGTCGTAGTTGTCAGGACCCATCACTAGATCTCTTAACAAAGAGATGTGTCGAGTGTTCTCCATTCCTAGTCAGAGGATCTTCACCTATTTGTGAAAGAATAAATGTCTTTCCTCAGATGCCCGCTCTGATACCAATTGAAAGTTTGGAGAACACCACACACGTTTGACAAATAACAAAACTTTGTTATTTACATCTCAAAATCTTTACAAGCAAGTTGTTTATACACTTGTAATGTAAGTTATCCTACTGATACAATTACACGATTCTGACCTTTTTCCTTTATCCCCTATTCATTCCCACACGATTTACAGCCTCTCAAGGACAGACAAAACTTAAAACCAAATCCCATAAAAGTGACTAAAAGTGTTAATATTTATTACACACCTTTTAGATATTTTTCACGTCCTAACATACACCTCGCTTTAATTCATTTATCCCATGTTCTTCTCATATGTCTCTCGCAAACTCTCTTGAATAACTTTTAGAAAAACCTAACCCAATTAACAACGGCTAAAAGTGTTAATCTTTATTACACACTTTTAGCCTCCTTATATACACGCCCAAAATTAGCAATCCCCTTTCATTTTCTTTGTTATTCCCATAACTGATGTTTCCTTTTCTGCTGCTTCTCACATCTTCTATTTTCTCTATAGGAAAACTTATTCCTTTCCAAGTAATTCCTTCTCCTTAATCTTCCACATATTTTATGCATTTTAAGATTCATGTCTCTTGAGTTCCCGTTCAATCTTTCTGTGTCACGTCCTGAGCATCTGCCAGCTTTCTAGTCTTGTGCTTCTGCTCAGGCTTTCTGCATTTCCACTTGATCTGCTTGTGCAACGTCCTGTGAGTCTGTTCAGGAGTTCTTGCATATGTCTGTACAACATCTTGTAAGTCTGTCTGTGCAGCTTGATCTGTATGTGCAACATCATGTAAGTGTGCTCAGGTTTCGTGCTTCTTCAGATACAATCGTGTGTTAATATAGAATGTGCCATGATGAGTTTTATTTATTTTCCATCAATTTTAGTAATTCTAATATCCTTACTAAATCCGAAACTAATTTGTTTCACATGTATGTATACGTAGACGGGTCCTAGCTACAACAAGCGTGAGAGAACTATTCATGCTTCGTCCAACTTATCTATAAAAACACATTGTCTCTTTTTCTTTATTCGATCCACAGATAATCACTCTCTATCTTTTGTTAATTAACATTCCGTACACGGTACACATAACGTTCGATATGAGGTGTAAAGCACTTCCCATTCGGAGAAGAAAGAGGGTAATGGTTAACGTGAGCTCGAGGAAGCTTGTGACTCGTCTCCGGCGAATGGTTGCTCCGGAAACGATCTTTTCCGGCGAGGTTGACGGTGACACTCTTTATCGGCTCACATCTGATCACATTTTCCTACTCCAAGCACGAATCCAGCTTCTTCGTCGTATTTCTACTCTATGTGGTCTCTAGATCGAAGATCTATATATATATATATATATATACGCGTGACTTAATATGAACGATTCAACGGTATATTTTATGGATATATAGAACGGATAAAACTTCCGTTTTTATCTATTTACTTTCTTAATTAATCGTCTTATACAATTAAGTACTTCGTAAATTATAATGCCGACGCTATAATTGTAATGTATAAATTTGAAACTATGATTGAGAGATGTACTTTACTATGAAGTTATGAACAGTCTTGGTACATGCATGCAGTTTTTATATAAATAAAAAGTATCTATCTTAACTCATACGGTAAAAGAATTCAAACATAACAAAAATGTACTATCTAATTACTAAGAAGTGCTTACTTATTAATACTATAAAGTTAATATGTGTATGACATATCTAATTTGTGAAAAGCTTCTTTTATCTTTTCGTTCTTGATAGGGAATAGAGTGACATAACAAATCCTTGTAAGCCCCACATGGTTATAAGATTTGCTTTAATATTAATATTTTAATCATAACATAGGTTGCAAAATATAAAATCTGGTTAAATATTATTTTAATGTTGCATTTGGTGCGGGAACTTGTTTTATTCAAATGGTTTGAGATTTATATATGCAGTTTAACTTTTATTTGATTCCTTATAGTTGCGTTATTTTGTATATATGGTAAAGGTTGATTATGGATTCAACTTTGAATATACCGGTTTTTGGTGTATTCATTCAAAGACAAAGACACATTTAATGATTATTTTCCCTACCACATGCCCGTACACTTCATGACATATCAAAATTTATATATATTTTTCTTGGAGAACCTATGAGATATATGGCTATCTTTGAATTCAAACAGCGGATGGGAAATTATGAACTTGGCTCTTATCACTCATTACGTCTATATAACCTTTACAATGATTCAAGTTGAGATTCTAAAATGAGTAAGATTTTGCTTGTGTATTGTGACGAATGTTCATGTGGAACTTTACAAAGATGATCGGAGAGCAAAGGCAGTAATATAGACGACAATTACTATCTCTTTGTCCTCAGGACGAACAAAGGAGCTATCAAGCTAGATATGGCCAATGATTATAGGACATGGTCACAACGATGAGAAACGCTGTGTCTAGGATTCTAGAGATTTAAGGTGAATTAAAAAAAAAAAAGAATTCTTTAACATTAATTTAACATAAATAAATAATAATTTTAAAATAACATAAAATATCCAAAAAATATATTTAAGATAAATTCTAATTCTAAAATATAAAGACACAATTTTTTAAAATTCTTTTACCAAATTTTTATGTACAAGCTCTTTTTCAATATATATGATGGTTCAACCGTCTAATCTTTTTTGTACATTATGACATAGTTGATTACATATATAATTTTAAATTTAATAAAACTTATTTCAATAGAGGCAACTAAAACTGTAATCATTAAAAATATTCGATAAGAGTTTAGACAACAAACTTTCATTTTTTTCAAAAGATTTCAACGTTGCAACATGTCTCTTATTTTCTTTTGGAAAAATTTCTCTCCAAATTGTTAGTTCGAAAAAAAAGTGATCCCTGATAACACTTGAATTTCGTGATTTGTACATAACATTTCGTATCACTTTTTAGCTCTTTAGGATTGCATCTAGCATGTTTAAAGTTGGTTTCTGCAAGTTTATGATTTTTACGAAGTTTTGCATTAGGATTTGCATTTGCATGCATTTTGGAGATTTTTCAGGACTTTCAGGAGTTTTCCGGAAAATTCAGAAAAACGTCACCAAGTCACTGCAACCTTCAGGTTCAAGCTGCATTTTCACTATGGATCGATCTCACTTCTGCTCGGGATCGATCTCAGGATCGATCTCACTCAGCAGAGATCGATCTCACTTCAGTTCATCAGAGATCGATCTGCAAACTCACAACCAAGATCGATCTCACATCCAATTGAGATCGATCCCATCTCATNAGCAAGATCGATCTCAGTTCAATCTCAGAGACAAGGTCGATCCCTCCTCATTTGTTGCAATTGGTGAAGTCTCAAACGAAGCATGAAGTCTCTGAATTGCAAGTTAGGAACAAGACCAGAAAAGCAGCGTCTTCAGCTCAAGATCGAACACGCATCCACCAACCCGGACTCAAACATG
>OVBE01006185.1:0-20302 GCA_900406425.1 Iberis pinnata | reverse complement strand
AATCCATTGCTCCTTCTTCAGCTCCTTGTTTAGAGCTCCTCAAGATTACATCACCTAGAGTTGGTTCCACATTTTCAAACAAATCTAGGTTACTAATCATATGATGACTAGCTCCCGAATCCAAAATTAATGTTTTGATCATTTTTCTAGCTACTAAAGAGTTACCATACTCATTACCATTCATACCAGGCTTGGTAGCCTCCTTGATGGCTTTGATAAGAGCCTCCAAGTCTGCCTTTTTGACATAGTCCCTTAAATCTTCTTCTTTGGCCGAGGCTTCCCCTTGTGGATTGTAGAAAACCATTGCTAATGACTTGTGTATGTCACCATGGCTAGATCCTCCAACTTCTGTGGGCTTCCATTGACCATCTTGAGCTTGGTTAGCTCTAAAGTTGTTGTTGTGAGATCTAGAACCACCTCTCTCATTAAACTTATCCGGCTTGAGGTGAGGATGAAGAATCCAGCATTTGTCCTTCGTGTGATTATCCTTCTTGAAATGCTCACAAAAGAGGCTCCTCTTTCCATCTCTTTTGTAGAAGACTTTGTTAGCGAGTTCCACTTTGTTTGCAAGAACAAGATCTCTTCTTCCACCGAATAAGCCAAGAGTACCTTGTTCTTTTTGAATTTGGGAGCACACATCTTCAAGGTTTAGAGGCTTTTCAGACCTTAGTATGTGCTTTACTAGGTCTTTGTAGTTGCTATTGATGTTGAGAAGTATCCCAAAGACTTTTTCTTGCTCTCCTCTTTCACACAAAGTTGTTGAATCCAAAGTGAAGGGTCTAAGCATTTCTAGCTCAGCCCATAGTGCCCTAAACTTCCCAAAGTAAGCATTGAACTCCATGTTTTCTTGCTTGAGGTCACTTATGGCTTTCTTTACTTCGAAGACACGGCTTAAGTTCGACACATTTCCAAACACATTTCCAAACACCTTTTCGAAGCCTCCAAAAGGTTTGGCTCAAGTGAGTTTTGCATGATTCCAAGGACCGATTGATCATCTTGGAACCACTTTTCTTCTTCGGAGGTGAGACTAACTTCTTCACTCTCCTTTTCACCTTTGGTGATAGCCTTCTTGGTAGTGGTTGGAGCCGTGTTTGTCACATGCTTCCATAACCCTTTCCCTCCTAGAAAGATTTTGATGGTCCTAGACCATAAGAGATAGTTAGTTCCTTTTAAAAGGACTGGAGCATTTTGATTTTTCGAAGAATCCATGTAAACCGAGAGAATGAGAGATTTATGTTTAGAACTAAGTAGAATATATAGTAGAATCATTGTGCGGAAGAATGATAAGAATGGAGCGTTAACGCTCTGATACCATGTTGATTTTTAGAGTTAAAGATCTTAGAATTCAAGAGTGAGAAGAGAGAAAGAAAAGTTCGAGATCGGAGAAGAGAGAGATTTTATTTCTCCTTAACATTTTTGTGTTACAAGCATTACAAATTATATAGACATGAGCAAAATAAGTTGAAATGGTCAAGAGAACACAAGAGGAAAGTCTCGGGTGCGCAGCCAACCATGCCTAGATCAAATCAGGCTTTCGTTGTGCCAGACCCGGTACACTCGCGCGTGGCCTTGGGAACAATGCTTAATCTTCACTCGTGACCTTCCTCGGCCAAACGGTCACTTTGTCGAGCCATTTTCTTCTAGAAGCTACTTTGACTTATTTAAATGTTGTTAGGCTTGGTTTGGCTTGAAAGGCCCGAGTGAAACTAAATTTGGCCCAATGGTCTAACTCATGTGCATTGTCGCATTACTTCGGCTCGAGTGTGCCGATGGTCCACTCTCGCAATTGTCCAACTTGTCTGATGCTCTTTCCTTTGGTCCAAATGATACCACAACTTGTTTTATCTTATTCTCTTGATTGATTTTCCTCATATCTCAATACTCCCCCTCAAGCTTAACCATGATGAAGGGTCGAGCTTGGAACCGTGAATACCCACCTCATTAAAAACCTTAATGTGAAAAACCACATGGGATAAAAACACATTAAGGGAAAAAGAGTGTGAGCTCCACGGTTAGAGGTCTTCATTCTTGATTTAGGTTTGTGAGTCCAAGCTTGGCATGAATAAACTCACAACATCTCATCTCCTCACACTATCAACACAACGATGCTTGCTGTGGATGATATGGACTTGAGCATTTGTCCTGCTGCAGAGGAAGTCTCTTTATCCCTTATCTTGGGATTCACAATTAATGAGCTCCAAAAAGTCTGCTATGATGATATGTTTTGTTGTCTCGATTTTATCTATCTTAATTTTATTATTGCTTTTAAATTTAATAGATGTGTTTGTAGATTTTTTTTTGTATGTTCGTAAACTTATACTTCTTTAATGGAATGTGAACCATACGATAATGAAATATTTGATTTGAAAAAGAAAAAAAGTTTTACGTGTGGGCTAGTGATTAAGGGAGTCCAAATTGACGACATGTCAATTGCGTCTGACTGAATTACAATTACGTGTGGGTCAAATAAATTTGGTTTGTCAAAAATATCGCCAAGGATGCTTTTATTTCATAGGCAATAATATACTATTGTACGTTTATACATGTCTCAAATAGTGAAATAGGTTCAACATTAATAATGTAAAATATATTTTATAAACTTATTCCCAATTAGAACCACTACTTTTTTTAAAGACGAACAGCATTATTAAAACAATTAAAAACTCTCTCCCTTTCTCTAACCCTAGCACCGCCCAAGAATTTTTCTTTAAAAGTTGGCGGCCGGCGATTCTCCTAACACCGCCGCGGGCCTCTTTTTGTTTTTTTAATCAATTTCCTAGTAGTCTTAGCAAAAGCTTCGAGTTTTTGGGAAGTTTCAGCTTTTCTCTTCTGCATTTGGTTTCGTCGGAGATTGGAAGTTGCGGTGACCTCTCAAGTCAACGGTGAAACCTCTGCGAACGTCTCCTCCATCTCGTCAGCGTTTTTTCCTTCTCCTCTTCGAGCGTCGGTCGGGTGTGCTTTTCCTCGAGTCGGCGGTGGTTGCGAAGTTCTAGTAAGCGGATTCTTGTACAGGATCATATTCCCCTGAATGCAGGTCTGTCTTTTCTTCATCGGTTGGGTGGGTGTATACTTTGTGTTGGGTCGACATGGGTAAGGAATGTTTTTGCTTTGGTCAGATCAGTCTTCATCCCCTATTTCCATGGGTATTTTCTCTGTGTTATTGTCTCGCGGTTTTAGGCTTGCTTTAAATCTTATCTAATTATGGTCATCTTGGACATCATGTGCACTATAGGAGTTTGTTTGGTGGGTTTGTGTTAAGTTTCGTCTCTATGTGATGTTTGTTTGTTATGGGTTCGGTCCCTCGCTTTTCCATTCATGGTTAAGTGTTTTTGGATAATGAGTGAGTCGCTCCCTTTTTTTACATCATGGATCTGACCAAGATCCTTATCCTTCGTCGGCATTCCTCTTTTGGCGTTTTTCAAACGTTACTATTTTGTCTTCGACATATCCGGTTCATAGCTTGGTTAAAGATTGTGTCTCTATGTTCCATGAGGTTCCGGTGAAGTTGTTAGAGTTTATTTTGGGAGGTAGTATCTAGATTCACCTCAGGAGGACTCGTCAGATGTTGGTTGCAGTTTCACCACTCCCTGTTCTAATCTTCTGGAATGTCAGAGTTTTTCATGATCCTCTCTTTGCCTTTCCCTTTTGTTGGTTAGCCATAGAGTTTCTTCTGTTATGTTGTTGTCTTTTGGTTTTTTTGGTTTGTCTTTTGTAGTTATCATTTGGTTCTGGAAATTTTCATTATCCGCCAAACTTTTGTACTACAGAATTAAAGTGTCAATTGCCGTCATATACTTTTTCCTTGTAATAGTCAAGGCCGAGTCTTGGTTGAAGTGCAACATTGCAGGGACGTGGCACAAACAGAACAAGATTGGAGGTGGAGCATGGGTGATTAGAAATAGTCAAGGCCGAGTCTTACTTCACGCACGTCAAGCCTTTTCTAATATCCAGTCCAAGGACCAAGCCCTCCTTCAAGTCATTATTTGGGCAATTCAAAGTGTTAAGGATCTTCATTTGGATAAAATCATCATAGCATCTGAATCTAAAGAATTCTTTGGGGCAATTCTGCAACCTTCGCTATGGCCCCTTTTCCTTTATCAGGCTCAAGAAATCTTGATAGCCTTGAATGGGTTAACCTTTTGGAGACTTCATATTGAAAATCCGAGAGCTAATAGAGGAGCTCGTTTCATTGCTGAGAATGTGACAAAGGAAGGACGCCTCAATTCCTATGTGGCTCGGAGTTTTCCTTCTTGGTTGGCTGCTCTCTTTAGAGATGACATGTCCCCATCCTCTGTTTTCAGCTAATGGTTTTGGTCTGTTTCTTTTTTAATCGTCTGCCTTCTTCCTATTTTAGCCCCTGTTTTGTTAGGCTTTGGGCTCCTGTGGGCTCGCCCCACTTTCATCTTTGTATTTAACCTTATCGTTATTATATAATCCCAATAGATGACAAAAAAAAAAACTTTTTCCTTGTAATTTGCCGGTTATTTAATATAATAGACAGAAAAAAGGTAATTCCCCAATAAATGATGGACAATTCTTATTAACGCTTTTATATCACCAAATTCCATTTCACATTTAAAAAAATTCTTCAAAACAACCTATAGATATAAGGTCACTTAAATATCTTTTATTTAATGGTTTTCGGTATCACCCTCAAAAAAAAAAAAGTTACAGTCTCTCTCTCACTAATCGCTTGAAAAACCTAGCCTCCATCTGACTGTGCCGCTGCTCGGGACCGGAGTATGGCGGCTTTCCTAGCACCATTGTCGGTCACCCTCGTTTTTCGTTTTGCTTTCTTGTCATTTTCTTTTGTATCTTCTCTTTTTTCTCCCTGAGTTTGGTTCTCTCTATTCTTTTGGTTTGGTGGCTTTTGAAGTCTTGTACAGGATGTGGTGGTGCGGGAGGTGTGAGGAACACCAGACTTCTTAGTCAATGGTGTTGGTTCTCCGAATCAGCTCCTTCATTCACTGGCATGATTCATTCTGGTGCGGTCCTCAGCCTTTGTTTCACTTCGAACTGGTGGCTTTCCTCAAATGGCGACGGTGTTTATGATGGTAGATCCTGTCAGGTGTGGTTTGCGTTCGTAGGTCCCTCATGGATTCTCTCCGGAAATCATCGTCTACCTACTTTGGGTAAGTCTTGGTCATATGTGTTTTCAAGGGTTAGACTGCTTTGTCAAAGGATGGATTTCAGATGTTGATGGGGCTTTAGTATTGGTGATATTAGCTTCCGCTTTAGGATATGGTGGTTATAGTTTCCCCCTCTGGCTTGGTTCTGATGAGACTGCTTTTGGTTGTGGTTGGGTTTTGTTGGTCCGCTTAGCGTCTCAGGTGTGTCGGACTAGTTTCTTTCTTCTGGTTCTGTCATTCACTTCATCAGTTTGGATAGTCTCCAAGAAGAGAGTGCTTCTCTCCTTGAATATAAATTTGCGATATGTCTAAGATCGCTCCTTTTTATCAGCTTCTCTCATTATATGTATACCGACATTTAAATCGTCTTCACCGTTACCAGCTTCGTAGAAGGTTCTACTTTTCAGTTGTCGTGGACTTTGATTTGCTGGTGGAGTTGTCTGGTCTTATCTTTTGAGGTAGTAATTAATTGGATTAGGAGTTTCCGTCAGCTTATGGGAGTCTCCTACGTGTCTCCGTTTCTGGTCCTATTCTTATGTGGTTTGATGGTGGTTTCGAGCTTGGAGTAGCTCTGTATTGGTCTTTTATCAATTCTGTTGTTTCAGTTTGGGGTTTTCTCCCTTTTTCTTTGTTGTTAGTTTTTATCTTCTAGTATGATAGTTATTTTGGCTCTGAGGATATATTTGTTTTCTGCCAGCTTAATTTACGAAATTGCTGGGTCAATTGCCATCTTTGTATCTGTTCTTGTATTCCACCTTGTATTTCACCTCATTTATCTTATAAACATAATTGTGATGAAAAAAACCTATAGATATAAGGTAAATTCTAAGCCTTTCTACTGTTCAAGCTTCACCTTCTTTCCTAAAGCAATGATTAGTAATTTGTTTTTGGAGTGGTTATGTTAAACCACAGTGGAGATAACGCCATTAAAAAAATATTGCACATGTGTAGCGTTATATTGTAACTGCTTTTAACCTCTGACTTGATAACACTCAATAAAGAAATGTTTACTAATTTTTTTTCTTCTTTCTGTGTAGAGATTTTGGCTTATTTAATATTCGAAAAAATCACTTAAGTATATTGTAAAATCTTTTGACTTGAATTCAAAGAGGATATACTTTAAATTCAAAATAGTAGGTTAATAATTAATACGGATTTATCAACAACAAAATTTACTATATAAACTTTTAGTTATATAATATCTTGAATATATTTAAACTAATATTAGAAAACTTTATAAATACAAGCTTCTTTTTTTTACAATTATCACTTCTCATTTCTTCAAAACCTTATCCTAAATATGTAAGTTTTGTTTTGTTCTTATGCTTAATTTTTTAAAAATAAAATTATATATTCATTATTTTATGTATGAGTGTTTACAATGAATGGTTAGTTGTACAGAACAACTAATTCTTTAGGGCATAAAAAAGTGATTCAAGAAATTTAGTGCACTCGTCATTGATACATCACCAAATCTCTTTTTTTACTAGTTTATATTGTACACAGACTTTAACTTTTAATATAAAATGATTGATTTTGTAAAAAAAAATCATTTTCTTATTTTATAGGTTACAACTTTATGTCTCTGTTTACTAATACTCTTATGTAGAGGATGAAAGATTATGTATTTCAATTTACTCAAAATCTCAAACTACAAAGTGGGAATTCATAGGTATTTATAGCTAGGAAAACTATAACCCTATACAACAAGCATATATACATGAAGTCCAAATATATCTTAATACNCCCCCCCCCCCCCCCCCCCCCCCCTCTCAAGTTGGAGAATGAAGATCCCGAACGCCCAACTTGAACAGAAGTAGCTGAAATGGGCATCTTTCAACCGTCTTAGTGAATATATATGCTAACTGATCCTTTGTAGAGACATGATTTGTCCTAACAATTCCAAGCTTAATATCATCACGCATGAAATGACAATCCACTTCTACATGCTTTGTCATTTCATGAAACATAGAATTAGCTGCAATATGAAATGCTGACTGACTATCACAATACATATCCATTGGACAAGAATGTGCAATACCCATAGAAGACAACTTACCTTTTATTCATTTTAACGCTATCAACGAAATTCTGCTTCAGCAGAAGAACAAGAGATTACTTATTGTTTCTTTGATTTCCAAGACACTAGAGATTCGCCAAGTTGAACTAACCGTCCATTTAATGATCTTCGAGTAAGAGGGCAACCCGCCCAATATGAATCACACCAAGCTGTCAAATGAAAGTTTCTATCATATGTCAAAAGTATTTCTAACCCTGGACACCCTTTCAAATATCTAACAGCCCTCAAAGCAGCAGTCTAATGATCTTCTCTTGGATTTTGCATAAACTATGACAAAATCAGTACCGAATAAGCAATATCTGGTCTAGTAGCAGAGAGGTAAATCAACCGTCCAACAAGTCATCTATACTCATCTGGATGAAGAAGCTCTTTCCTGGTAGATTTTGCTAACTGATGATACGGTTCCATCGGGAAATCAACGGGCTTACCACCAAGCATCCAACATCAACAATAATATCAAGAACATATTTTCCATATGATAGATAAATACCTTTATTGCTTCATGCAACCTCTAGTCCGAGGAAATACTTAAGTCACTCAAGTAACTCTTGAACTTCTGAATTTCCACAGGATATTTTCTTGTCACCACAAGATCATCAACATACACTAGAACATGCAATTTTACAGAAGGAGCATTGACCAGTGAGAACATAGAATGATCAGATTTGTTCTAAAAGAATCCATAACTCACAAGCGCATCTAAGAGTATCGCGTACCAACAACGCGGAGACTGTTTCAAACCATATAATGATTTGTGCAAACGACATACCATACCTTTGCTAGAGGCATTGAACCCCCGGGGAAGAGTTATAAATACTTCTTCTTCTTCTAAGTCACCATGGAGGAATGCATTATGCACATCCATTTGATGTAGTTCCCATTTCTTCCTAGCAGCCACTTTGAGAACTAATCGAACCGTGCTCATCTTCACAATGGGAGTGAATGTGTCAAAATAATCAATTCCTTCTCTTTGGCGATTAACTAAAGCTACAAGACGTGTCTTATATCTCTCAATAGTCCCATATGCCTTATACTTGATAGTACAAACCCACTTAAATCTAGTCGCACATTTACCTTGTGACAGTTGCTCAATCGACCAAGTTTAATTTTGTTCTAAGGCTTCCATCTCTAGTCGCATTGCATCTTAAAACTTTGGACATTTCATTGCTTAATTAAACGAGTTCGGCATAATTGCTGCAGTTATTCTAGCCAAGAAACACCTGTGAGACTCAGAAAATCAGTCACAATTCATGAATTTTTCAAGACTGTACTCATGTTCGGCACTTTGCAGTTTTGTGTGTGACACAGTCTGAATCACTGTGTTAAGCACATAGTCACGTAATTTCGCAGACGCTTCCTTTCTTCTCATTCCTCTGCCCAGTGTTGTGTTACACATAGTCTCAGACTGTGGCTAAGACTCAAGATTTGAAACAGCTTCACAGTCTCTATTGCCACATTCTCTGTGCCAATTGGTGCTACTATTTTGGAATAAACTTTGTCTACTTTAGGCAAAATTGATTCCTCTAAATAGGGAAATTTTTCTTCAACAAAAGTGACATCACGAGATATGAAGAATTCATGTGCATCCAAATCAAATAACGTCCACCCTTTCTTTGCATAAGGATACCCCCTAAAAAACACATTTCCGGCTTCGCAAACTTATCTCCATCACATTTCTGATTATGCACACACGCGAGGCACCCAAAAACCTGTATCTCACTATACATAGGAGATTTTTCAAAGATGATTTCATGAGGACTCTTTCCTTTCTGTAACTCACATGGTGTCCTATTGATCAAATATGCAACACTCAGTACACATTCATCCCAAAATCTAATTGGTAGTGCTTGAAACATCAATGCTTGTGCCACGTTCAATATGTGATGATGTTTTCTTTCTATTCTCTCATTTTGCTGAGGAGTCCTCACACAGGAAGTCTGATGAACAATTACTATATCCCGATAATAAGTCCTTATCTTCATCTGTAATCCATTCATATGTAATCTTACCAACTAGTTTTACAGAGTTTGATGTTGATCCAAAGGATTGCACAATCATTTCCCATTGATATTTCGTCAATCCCGTCATCGCTTTCGACTTGATGTATGACACATCTGGTTTATGTGTGTCAGACACCCGAGTAGCAGATTTTCCAGAACCATAGGCATTGTCATTATATTTGATGTGTGATATCTCTAGGTTTTATGTTTACACACATGATTTATAGATTTCCCCGAAACATACCGTCTCTTCCCTAATTCGACAAAAGAACCCTCATTTCTTCAGTTTTCTCCATATTTTTCCAGCCATCAATCTTGATATCCTTGCACTTGATGACATGATTGAACATCATGACCATACTTCGAACAATAAGAACACACAATACCTCAATTTTTATATTTCATTGTGTGGTGATTTTGAGATTTTCTTCTAAACAGACTTCCCAAGCCTTTTCGGCTCTGATGCTATGAAAGATTATGTATTTCAATTTACTAAAAATCTCAAATTACAAAGTGGAAGTTCATAGGTATTTATACTTAGAGAAACTATAACCCTATACAACAAGCTCATATACATAAAGCCCAAATATATCTTAATAGAGGAAATCATATTTTCAATAAAATTATAGTGCAAGAAACTTTTTCTACATGATTGATGTCTCTGCATTTTAGTGATTTTTATAAGTCATTAAGCATCATTTTAGGGTCTTTTAGTTGTGCATATGTTGCATCTATGTGCTTTATTAGTAAATTAGCAATTTTAGAAAGTTTTGCATTAGCACTTGCATACATATTAGTTGTACAGAACAACTAATTTTTTAGGGCATAAAAAAGTGATTTAAGAAATTTAGTGCACTCGTCATTGACACATCACCAAAACTCTTTTTTTTTTACTAGTTTATATTGTACATAGAGTTTAACTTTTAATATAAAATGATTGAATTTGTCAAAAAAAAATCATTTTCTTATTTTATAGGTTACAACTTTATGTCTCTGTTTACTAATACTCTTATGTAGAGGATGAAAGATTATGTATTTCAATTTACTCAAATTCTCAAACTACAAAGTGGGAATTCATAGGTATTTATAGCTAGGAAAACTATAACCCTATACAACAAGCATATATACATGAAGCTCAAATATATCTTAATACCTCCCCCTCCCCCCTCAAGTTGGAGAATGAAGATCCCGAACGCCCAACTTGAACAAAAGTAGCTGAAATGGGCATCTTTCAACCGCCTTAGTGAATATATATGCTAATTGATCCTTTGTAGAGACATGATTTGTCCTAACAATCCCAAGCTTAATATCATCACGCATGAAATGACAATCTACTTCTACATGCTTGGTCATTTCATGAAACACAGAATTAGATGCAATATGAAATGCTGACTGACTATCACAATACATATCCATTGGACAAGAATGTGCAATACCCATAGAAGACAACTTACCTTTTATTCATTTTAACGCTATCAACGCAATTCTGCTTCAGCAGAAGAACAAGAGATTACTTCTTGTTTCTTTGATTTCCAAGACACTAGAGATTCGCCAAGTTGAACTAACCGTCCATTTAATGATCTTCGAGTAAGAGGGCAACCCGCCCAATATGAATCACACCAAGCTGTCAAATGAAAGTTTCTATCAGATGTCAAAGTATTTCTAAGCCTAGACACCCTTTCAAATATCTAACAACCCTCAAAGCAGCAGTCCAATGATCTTCTCTTGGATTTTGCGTAAACTATGACAAAATCAATACCAAATAAGCAATATCCGGTCTAGTAGCAAAAAGGTAAATCAACCGTCCAACAAGTCACCTATACTCATCTGGATGAAGAAGCTCTTTCTTGGTAGATTTTGCTAATTGATGATACGGTTCCATCGGGAAATCAACGGGCTTACCACCAACCATCCAACATCAACAATAATATCAAGAACATATTTTCCATGTGATAGATATATACCTTTATTGCTTCGTGCAACCTCTAGTCCGAGGAAATACTTAAGTCACTCAAGTAACTCTTGAACTTCTGAATTTTCACTGGAGAGTTTCATGTCACCACAAGATCATCAACATACACTAGAACATGCAATTTTACAGAAGGAGCATTGACTAGTGAGAACATAGAATGATCAGATTTGTTCTAAAAGAATCCATAACTCACAAGCGCATCTGAGAGTTTCGCGAACCAACAACGCGGAGACTTTTCAATCCATATAATGATTTGTGCAAACGACATACCATACCTTTGCTAGAGGCATTGAACCCCCGAGGAAGAGTAATAAATACTTCTTCTTCTAAGTCACCATGGAGGAATTCATTATGCACATCCATTTGATGTAGTTCCCATTTCTTCCTAGCAGCCACTTTGAGAACTAATTGAACTGTGCTCATCTTCACAATGGGAATGAATGTGTCAGAATAATCAATTCCTTGTCTTTGGCGATTAACTAAGGCTACAAGACGTGTCTTATATCTCTCAATAGTCCCATATTCCTTATACTTGATAGTACAAACCCACTTAAATCTAATCGCACATTTACCTGGTGACAGTTGCTCAATCGACCAAGTTTAATTTTGTTCTAAGGCTTCCATCTCTAATCGCATTGCATCTTGAAACTTTGGACACTTCATCGCTTAATTAAACGATTTCGGCATAACTGCTGCAGTTATACTAGCTATGAAACACCTGTGAGACTCAGAAAATCTATCACAATTCACGAATTTTTCAAGAGTGTACTCATGTTCGGCACTTTGCAGTTTTGTGTGTGACACAGCCTGAATCACTGTGTTAAGCACATAGTCACGTAATTTCACAGACGCTTCCTTTCTTCTCATTCCTCTGCCCAGTGTTGTGTCACACATAGTCTCAGACTGTGGCTAAGACTCAAGATTTGAAACAGCTTCTACAATCTCTATTGCCACATTCTCTGTGCCAATTGGTGCTACTATTTTGGAATAAAATTTGTCTACTTTAGGCAAAATTGATTCCTCTAAATAGGGAAATTTTTCTTCAACAAAAGTGACATCACGAGATATGAAGAATTCATGTGCGTCCAAATCAAATAACGTCCGTCCTTTCTTTGCATAAGGATACCCCATAAAAAACACATTTCCTGCTTTGCAAACTTATCTCCATCACATTTCTGATTATGCACACACGCGAGGCACCCAAAAACCTGTATCTCACTATACATAGGAGATTTTCCAAAGATGATTTCATGAGGACTCTTTCCTTTGTGTAACTCACATGATGTCCTATTGATCAAATATGCAATACTCAGTACACATTCACCCTATAATCTAATTAGTAGTGCTTGAAACATCAATGCTCATGCCACGTTCAATATGTGATGATGTTTCCTTTCTATTCTCTCATTTTGCTGAGGAGTCCCCACACAGGAAGTCTGATGAACAATTCCTATATCCCGATAATAACTCCTTATCTTCATAAATTCACTTCGATTATCATTGCGCACAACTTTTACATGCTTGTCGAATTGTCTCATTATGAGAGAAAAGAAATCCACCATAGTTTTCTCCACCTGCTTCTTATCAGGAAGAAGAAAAACTCATACAACTCTTGAAAAATCATCTACTAGATTGAGAAAATAGTAAGCTCCACACAAACTCTGTGTTCGATATGGTCCCTATAAATCACAGTGAATCATCTCAAAACACCCTTTTGTTTTATCACTACTCAATGTAAACACATTACGACATTTTTTGCTTTAAGAAAAATATCAAAACAAGATATACATGTACTCTTTAGGTCGACCACCGGTAATCTCCTTATCACCTTCTCAGATGTGTGACACATCCTCTTATGCCATATCTCCAAAGACTCTAAACGTTCCAATTTCTTGACATGTCGAAGTCTCTCAATACCTTGTAGAAAATACAACCTTTCTTTTCATTTTCCTACTCTAACTGGAATCTCCAAATTAAGATCTTGCAGTATACAACATGTCTTAGGGAACACCGCCATACAACTCTTATCATCGATGACTTGAGATACTGAGATAAGATTGCATTTTAATTCCTCCACAAAGATAACATCTTCCAGCGTTAATAATTCTGTCAGTGCTACACTTCCTTTTCGATCACACATAATTGTAGTTCCATTAGGCAACCCAACCATTATTGGTGTTACTCGATATATATCAAACATATGATTCAATGTCTCTGTCATATGATCCGACGCTCCACTATCAATAATCCATTCATTTGTAATCTTACCAACTAGTTTTACAGAGTTTGATGTTGATCCAAAGGATTGCACAATCCTTTCCCATTGATTTTTCGTCAATCGCGTCATCGCTTTCGACTTGATGTATGACACATCTGGTTTATGTGTGTCAGACACCCGAGTAGCAGATTTTCCAGAACCATAGGCATTGTCATTATATTTGATGTGTGATACCTCTAGGTTTTATGTTTACACACATGATTTACAGATTTCCCAGAAACATACCGTCTCTTCCCTAATTCGACAGAAGAACCCTCATTTCTTCAGGTTTCTCCATATTTTTCCAGCCATCAATCTTGATATCCTTTCACTTGATGACATGATTGAACATCATGACCATACTTCGAACAATAAGAACACACAATACCTCAATTTTTATATTTCACTGTGTGATGATTTTGAGATTTTCTTCTAAACAGACTTCCCAATCCTTTTCGGCCCTGATACTATGAAACATTATGTATTTCAATTTACTAAAAATCTCAAATTACAAAGTGGAAGTTCATATTATACTTAGAGAAACTATAACCCTATACAACAAGCTCATATACATAAAGCCCAATATATCTTAATAGAGGAAATCATATTTTCAATAAAATTATAGTGCAAGAAACTTTTTCTACATGATTGATGTCTCTGCATTTTAGTGATTTTTATAAGTCATTAAGCATCATTTTAGGGTCATTTAGTTGTGCATATGTTGCATCTATGTGCTTTATTAGTAAGTTAGCAATTTTTAGAAAGTTTTGCATTAGCACTTGCATACATATGCTTTGGAGATTTTTCAGGACTTTCGGGAGCTTTCAAGACGATCCATAAGAATTCAGAAGAGGAACGGAAATTGCGCGGAACGATTTCAGCTCAAGCATGGAACAAGTCACCATCGAGCCCAAAAAGTAAAGTCCACATCGAGCCAAGCAACATGTTGGCTCGATCACCAAACACCCCTCGGCTCGATCTCACCAAAAGCATCTATCAGTCCGACTCGATCCCGAATATCTCTCGAATCAATCTCGAACATCTCTCGACTCGATTACGGATCGAGCCACATAAGTTCTTTGGCTCAATCCACACAACATTTTGGCTCGACCTCCGGAAGCTCCCTCGGCCCAACTATTTCTCTCGAATCAACTACTTGGCTCGATCCAACTCGAGCCCACCTAAGCCGCCTCGATCTCCCAAAGATCTCTCACTCGGCCATACCTCGACCTTCACCTTTCTAAGATTTTTGACCTTATTCTTCAAGTGGAACATGTACCTCTAGAAGAGATACATCTACCGATACTGAACCGGTCCACCTAGTGATGTTTCAAAAGGAAGGTGGATCGTTAGATGTTCCATAACATCAAAGAATGATGGTGGGAAATTCTTTTCTAAATTACAAAGGATCATCGGTATATTCTCTTCACTACATGAAATAAGGGTTTTGTTAGCACCTGAAACTCGCTATAATAAGATACAATAGCGGTGTAGAAAGAGCTCCAGCATCGCCCGCAATAATAGGTTTGGGACCTTGCATAGCGCTTTTGACATGTCCTATTGATATTTTACTAGTAATAGCGATTTGTTATTTGCAATTGTAGATATTTATTATAGCGTCGTTAAAATGATATAACTTTTAACTATGCCTATTTTGTATTTTACTATAGCAATCTTTAATTACTATTGTAGTCTTCTATCAATAGCAATTTTTGAATATTCCGTAGCGATTTTTATATGTAATTGTTTTATTTAGTTTTTGACAAATTTAATTTTATATTTTGATTTTAAAATAATACGGAAACGAAAAATTGGCAAATAAAAATATATTCAAATTTATATTCGAATAACAAACAAAATATTAAAAAAGCAAAAACCAAATTCATTTCTTAATTAATATTCCAACAACTCATACAACTAAATAATTCCATCACAATCATCCCTAATACAAAAACTTTCATCATTAGATAATTACTTTTCATCATCAGATAACTGTGCAGGTAATGAGGCTTCGACAACGTCCTCCTCTATCTACAACCATAATGTCTTCACCATCATCCAGTTTCGTCGACTTGTATAAGTAATTGATTCCTACAAGAAATCAAAACATTGACTCTTTTTAGAAACTGATATGGAAAGAAGAAGGCACGAGTGCTTGAAACCAAACCAAACGAATTGATCAAGAAACAAGAAGGTAGACAATAGTACTTTCTTCTACTAAAAAAAATCAACCATTAAAGATAAACAAGACTTGATTGAATCAAAACATATCTTTAACACCTTTCTGAGTAAGACAAGAGGAAGTGGTGTTCCTTTAGCCACATGGCTAATAAGACCATGAAAGTCATTAACAAACTGCACATTCAAATCCATCAGATATAAAAACAGAAACAGTGAAGCCAATTCAACAACTGAAACCAACAATATTGAGATTGAACCTTCAACAAACGAAACACTTTTCAAGCCAAGCTTGTGTTTTTGTCAATAATTTGAGCAGTGCCACGTTGTCCATTGCTTAAGAATTTAGAACCATATTGTATAGCGTGCAAATCTTATGTCCTCCGTGTGAGAGTGGAAATAGCCTCACACCAAAATATCAATAAAAACTCAAAGAAAATCGAAAAAAGAGTGTTTATTGCTTATGAAATTCTCAATCCAAGTTTCAAGATGATATCTCCAGAGTTTTACAAATAAATTTCCAACCCCTTCCCCAGAGCTCTCCCCCTCTCTTTTATCCTCTCTCAGCTCTCTTAATGAGCTCGCATTTATGGCATTCAATGCGTGGATCTTCTCTTTGAATTCTCCTTGTAACAGACAATCCTACAGTTACTTGGGCGCAATCCTCAGCGTTGACTCCGTCGTGTGCCTGGTCAAACTCCTCAGCTCGCTAAATGGGCCGAGATCTTTTGAATGTGTTTGAGAAACCCAATTATCAAAGAGAATTGAAGCACATTCCGATTTAACGGGCTGAGAGAGCCCAGCGACATGGTGAGAGAGCTGAAGTGCTCTCTGTGAACATGGTGAGAGGAATGAAGTGCTCTCTAGAGAGGCGACGAGAGAGCTGAAGCACTCTCCGGTGATGACGACGGGAGAGCCGAAGCACTCTCTGAAGTGATGACTAGAGAGCTGAAGTGCTCTCTGTAATGAGTTCCAGAGAGCTGAAGCATTCTCCGGTGATGGCGACAAGAGAGCTGAAGTGCTCTCTGTAATGGTGTCCAGAGAGCTGAAGTGCTCTCTGTAATGAGTTCCAGAGAGCTGAAGCATTCTCCGCTGATGACGGCGGGAGAGCTGAAGCACTCTCTGAAGTGATGACCAGAGAGCTGAAGTGCTCTCTGTAATGGTGTCCAGAGACCTGAAGTGCTCTTTGTAATGAGTTCCAGAGAGCTGAAGCATTCTACGGTGATGGAGACGGAGAGCCCATTGATATAGTAAGAGAGCTGATGGGCCTAGAGAGCCCAACAACGATATCCGACCCGAGCCATTTTCCGAAGATCCGGACCGAGTGGATCTTCACTCCCACAGTGAGAGAGCTGATGCGCCTAGAGAGCCCAACAACGATGTCCGACCCGAGCCTTTTTTTGAAGATCCGACCCGAGCGGATCTTCACTCCCACATTTTGCCCCCAATCCCGTAATGGAAGTTTCCATTACGGGATTTCAATCAGTATCTCGTAATTTGTGCTGGTAATTCAGATTCTTCAGATTCTATGCCAATCACTTCCTTGAGTGAGGATTTGGGCCTTAATTCCCTACCTGGATTAACTTTTTCATGGCCACTATTTATATTCATCTTGAGACTTACTTCATGAGTTTTGTGCTACTTCTCATTGCAGACTTCTGGGAGCTTCAAGTCCTCATTCGCGTTCTCCTTAAGAATCTTCAGGTAATTCATTCTCCTCACTTCTCTTTTGATTCTCTTGTTTTTGTTCCTTAGGCAAATTTTTGCGCTCTGTTTGTTGTTACACGTTCTTGATTTTCTCCCAAAAATCTTGTAACTTTTGCTTGTTTGAATCCGTTTTCCGGCCTTTTTGCTTCAAAAAACAGTTTTTTGGTGTAAGGCTTGGTCTTTTATGGATCAAAACATGCAATTCTTCTTTTGTTCTTCGTCGTTCTTCACCAAAATATGAAAGTTTCGGTTTCCATCAAGTTTTAAAAAATTCTTGAGAATTGCTCATTTTTTATCTTGATTCCTCTCTTGAAATTTTTTTTACTTGTTGGTTTTTCTTTTTTTTTCTTAAAAAGAAAGTGGAAATTCTTTTTTTATTGAGAAACGATTCCTTATCTTTCTCTCTCATGGAATCTTCTTCTACCCATGGGTTGGGCTCGTCTCCGGGGTCGGACCGCACCGTCAAGCTCTCCTCCGGTTTGGCGGGTGACTTTTCAAGCACCGTGCCAAGCCCCAAGCCGAGAGCCTTCGATGCCACGCCAAGCTTCATGCCGAACTGAGCCGGGCCGAGCGTCATTCCGGACCGAGCATCATTCCGGGCCGAGCACCGTGCCGAGCCCCGAGCCGAGAGCCTTCGATGCCACGCCAAGCTTCATGCCGAGCCGAGCTGAGCATCATTCCGGGTCGAGTACCATGCCGAGCCCCGAACCGAGAGCCCTCGATGCCGCGCCAAGCTCCATGCCGAGCAAGCCGAGCATTATTCCGGGTCGAGCACCATGCCGAGCCAAGCACTATGCCGAGCCAAACTCCGATCCAAGCCGAGGGCCCATAATGCCGAGAGCCCTCTTTCTCCAAGCCGAGAGGAGGGGTCGAATCATACAGAGGTCATCTCCCCCAGCTTGAGTAGAGTTTCTTCTCTTTGTTCATGGCCCATCTCTCCTTCGTCCGAGCCGAGCTCCCCTATTCGTGAGCGCTCTCTCTTTGCGGACTTACTCTCAGAGCCATTGCCGCAGTTTCCGCCAGAGGCAAGCTCGAGCCCTTCGGCTTCTCTTGGGAATTTGCCACCCGAGCCGAGCCCGGATCCGCGAGTCTCTTCTTGCGTCGCGACAGGTGGAGCATCTTCCTCTATTCCAGCTAAGTTCCCTCTCTTCGGTTCTCACTCTCGTTCTAGGTTAACGCCGAAAAGGTTGTTAAGATTTCGGAACGACTGCCATATTTCGAGGGACGTTGAGCTTATCTATCTGTCTCCTTTAGAGAACCCGGAGATTGTTAGGGATGGTCTCTGTTGTGGATATTAGGTATGATTAGGAAATGTATGCTTTCGTTCCCCTTGCCTGAGATTCTTATTCGCTATATGTATGCTCTTGGGCTTGCTTTGCCGGAACTTTGTCCGAACGCCATTCGCACGATCGTTGGGTTGCAAACCCTTGCGGAAGAGAATGGTTTTGATCTTGATATTCAATCTCTCGCTCAACTTGAAGCAGTGCAAAAAGCTCCCAACCAACGAGGCTTCTTTTATTTGATGTCGAATCAGAATTGCAGTATTGTCTCCGGGAGACCAGATAAGGATGAGGATTGGAAACAATCTTACTTTTATTTTCCAGTGACTGAGTTGACTTTCGGTCGTATCTCTCATCTAGCTATTACAACTTGGTCTCCTGAACCGGGTAGTGGCTCGAATTTGAGCTTTCTATGTTTGTGTTTTTGAGTTTATCTTTAAATCTCTTGATACTTATGTGTTTATATTTCTTTGTGCAGTGCAACTTCGGAAGGGTGGGCGTACGAGCAAGCTTCCTGCCGATTTAGAGGAATTTGTGATTACTTTTCGTAGCAAGGAGTGTGCTTGGGAGAAATTCGACCGCCCTACAGTTCTTAGGTCAGCTCTCTGACTCAAGAATTACGTTGACTCTCAACGATCGTTCTATCATCCCGAGGAACTTGCTGGTTGGTTTTTCCTAACACCTAGAGACTTTCATTGTCTAAAAATTTTTCTCTTTCGCTTATGATTGCGGTTTCCCTTTTCAGCTCTCGACGACCTTCAAGACGCTGAAATGTCTGCTTACCGTGCTGCAAGAAAAGCCAAAGCTGCGACTGCTCAACCTGTGAGCGTGTCCTGACTCCTCGCAAAGTTGCGGCTGTCGCTTCACAAGACGGCCTCACTGTTTCTCCCGCTCATGCTGTTGCTCCCCTCGTCCGCTCGGATAAAGGGGACAAGAGAGCCGGAAAAACACCCATGACAGAAGCTGGTGGTTCTACTCTCGCCAAGCCCTCCGGTCGCCGACCTATCATCGCGCTCCCAGCGCTTCAGGATACCTCTCGGGTCGCGGTGCACGATCCCGCCCCTCGAGGATCCTTGAAGAGAAAGGCCTCAGAGACTGCGAAAGGGGGAGGCGGTGAGAAGAGGCAGAGGTACAATTGGGACTTTGGGTACAATTCCAACGACCCGATCGTCGCCAACCTGACTCGTCCTCTCATCTTTTTTGCCACTTTTGTTTTGAGGGATGCAGGCTCTCGGTGCTTCAGGACCTCCCCCCCGAGGATGATGAGAACTACACGATGCTCTCTAAGAGTGTCGGTGAGGTAAGCCCTATAAAAATTTGTCCTTATTCATTTATATACTTGACATTGAAATGTCTGCTCTTTTTCCTTTATCTTTTCTAGACTTTGGGTTGGTACAACGCGACTCTCGACTCGTTTCGCCATCAGCTAGGTGCCGCCAAGAAGCAGTCTGACTTAAAGGCCACTGAGGATCGGATTACTTTGCTTACTTCTGAGCTTGAGGCCTTACGCCTTGAGCGCGAGGGTGACTTAGAGGTTATGAAGCGGGCCAAGAAGCACCAACGCCTTTGGGAGTCCGCGGAAGCTCGTGTGATGCATGGGGAGAATGAGCGCATTGACATGTATGAGAAGTACAAAGCATTTAGAGATCTCAATGTGGCTCTCAACAAAGAGAAACTTGCATTCGAGGATGACAAGGCC
>OVBE01006184.1:0-20304 GCA_900406425.1 Iberis pinnata | reverse complement strand
AATAATGTTTATGATCAAAATAATATGAAAATAAGAGTTTAGGATGTTTTAGGCACTTATTTAAAGTTCAGGTATAAAAAGTCACGATACAAATTGTTCAGGTATGAATTGACTCTTTTCCCATTATTTGTTTATTCCATGTATTCATGTTACCGTTCTATTCGACCACTCCATTCCTAGGGACATTCACTGACGAGCATATCATACGTCTTAGTCGCTATTCGTTTTAGTTTACCTTCTTCTTCAGTTTTAGTTTTTACTAGTTCCATTGAAAATCTTCAATTTATTTATCGTAATTCAAGATGTTGCACTAACTTTTAGATTAACTTATGTTATCTTTATGTTAAAACTTTTTAAACTTGTTATGTTTATGTTTTATTTTATGTTATATTTACGTGTAAATTTGTTAACTTTTTTTAAATTTGTTATGAATTTTTGTTTATATTTAAAACTGTAAAAACTTATAATAAATCGTGTTAATATAAATTTATTAAGTTGATTATAACTACATAATTTGAGTTGTAAACAAAAAAAGACAAAAAATAAAATTATGGGCTTGATTGTTTGGGGTTGTGAGTGCTGTAAACTAGTTATTTCTACAGAATAAGATAATTGTCAATCAGTCTTTAACTTTATTAAGTGGGTCCTACAGATTTCTACAGCTACTTTTAAAAGCTACAGCTTTACTTTTTTTTATTTGTTCATGTTAACTTTTTTTTTTCCAAAATCACATATTTTATTGCTTTAGAAATTGTAAGATTTTTCTACAGCAAAAAAAAAATTAAAGCTAAAGCAATAATTTCTACAACAAAAAAATATAAATCCACAGCACTTACTAATTACCACATATGTCCAATGGACAACCATGGACAGCCCATTTAATATGAGCATTTGCCGTTTTGGACATTTATGGACTTGGATTTTATTGGACATGGTCAAAATTTGTCCAAAATCTGATTGGACAAAAATGGATGGGCAAAAAATGGGTTTGGACAGCTCTAGAATGAAACCTAACCACTTTTGATTTCTCTACATTTCTCGTAATTTATTTTTTAGAATAAAAGCAAGTCCACTAATCTGAGTAATCCATTTCTCATAAAATATCGGTTTTCCAAATTTTTTATCACAAACTATATTATTTCAATAAAAATAAAATAAAACACTTATTATAATACTCATTTTGCAAAAATACTCCAACACTAAAAACAAACAACAAAGATCATGCTTTTTATTCTTAAAAATTGGCAACAGAGTAAAAACACGATTGATCAGAACACACATGTTTGTCATGCACCTTCCAGTTTAAGGAATGGGGACAACGCTTTTTACACACACTACAAATTGTTCGTGTGCTACTACTGTTACGTACAACTTCCACCTTATACATACGATAGTTGAATGTATATCCAGGCTTCATATACACAAACGGTCCAAGTATGCATTTTTGGTGAATAGTAACGCAACATATTGTGCATGTGTAGAACCATTGCTTAGAATCTATTTGTGCTTCACAAATTTCGCACCAATAAGTGTCATCTACTTGTTTACCACAACAAAGTGAGAGAGGATGTTCATCATGCTTGTAGTATATCTCATTTGGAATGGTAGTGCAGTAATAACATAATAAAAAGTCGCATCCAGTACAGTCTATAAGACACGACGAATACGACTTGCAAACACTGCATTTAAAGACACCATCGTAATCACCTCTACGGTAACTCCCAGTGTTCATGGAGATGAAAATGGGATGTTCATGACTTTTATGAGAGAAATACTCGGGCACCAAAATGCATCGAATATCCACTAGACGATCATTATTTTCACAATTATCAATAAGGCATCTGTAGTGGAAACCGCAAAAATATCGGCCACACATTGCACATGTCTTATAGTTGCCATTTAGATGAGTGGATGGTTCCAAAACAAGAGGGTGACGATGCAACGAATGATCCAATTTTCTAGGAAGATTAGCACATACCTCATGGAGAAAGAAGTCACATTCCACGCAATTGTAGAAATCTCGAGAATCGATAGGAAAAATACATGCTTGACATTGCTTATCTACATCTTTAAGCTTATCATACTTCTGGAGCCTTAGGTGGTGGTCATGACAAAAGTATTTAATCAAATTCAAACCCACAATTTTGAATGGCTGAATATCTTCAATATCAACGGTTTCTTCAGGTTCCCATTCAAGCTCGGTACCATCCCATACATTTCCATTAGTTGCACATCTAGAATGAGCTACATAAGAGCATCCCTCTTGATTGCAAGAATATTGGCCATACTTTATATCAACCATCTTGTAACATATTTTACATGTTGAAGCATCTGGTGGGAAATATGGAGTATAGGAGAGACGGTGAGGATGACGTGTAATCTTAATAACTCGTGGTAAGTCGACACAACTTTGATGGACCATGTAGTTACATTGGAAACAAGCAAAAACAGGCTCAGAAGAGTTAACCAAACCGCAAGCATCACAGGGGAGTGTGTATGGTCGAGGGAAAAAAACAAGTGGATGTTGATGAATATTTGAATTTGGAATGGTTGGAGGTGGAGATCTTTTAGCGCAAGAGACATCCAAGCAAAATCCACATATAAAACAACGATAGTACAACTTATCTTTGATATTTCCTCCGCACCAATTGCATTCTTTGAATACGAGTGAAGATTCTGATTCCGATTCCGATTCAGATTCTGATTCAGTGAGAGTGAGAGGATGTTGGTAATGAAAAGGATGTCTTATATTCCATGGACACTTGTGGCAGAAATCGTGAAACTCCACGTTGCAGGTGGTGCATCGGTAATGAAAATCGGCAGGTGCGTTTGGAGATTTTTGTTCGCCGCATTTATAGCAATTAGACGAAAGTTTATCACCATCTCCACGAGAGAGAGTGTGAGGATTAGCTGGATCAGACATTCCACATCGCAATCCATTAACAAACTGATTACCCATCTCTAATCAATCTCTGCTTTTAGATTTGTGGCTTTTCCTTTCCCTCTCTATCTTTTATGCTTTCTTATGGATCTAAATGAATGTGTAAGTTTACAAATCTAGATCTAAATCAAAAGTGACTTTACAAGTACCCTTTAGATCAATAAGCAACTTGTTAATAAAATATTCTATCAATCATTTTCTTTGCTTTTTTACCTGAAATGCTCTCAATTCGAGCCAGACAACATGTTAAGTGGGTCTGTAGTATATTATTATTTGAGTTGTCATTTGTAACATCTTCATGTTAATCCATATATGATTCGGCTAATGCTGCTCTTCGAGACATGTGACCCATGTTTCTAGCATCTTCAAGCTTTGCTGTAATCACTAATACATACATTTTGAATTTGAATAATTGAACATTACAATTGTGATACAGAACAAAATGATAAACTTCCATCTGTCAAATACTTTATCTATGATGATTGTGATACAGAACAAAATTTATATAAGTAGAGCGCCAAATTTTTAAGAAACACGTTGGTACTATAGTTTAATACTTTTTTCATGAATGATGTTACTACAAAAAAACTTCGGCAAAACTGACCGGAGGGGTTGAAGAATTTATATCCGTCAGGAAGCCGTGATAAAATTCTTCAGGAAATTGGCCTGTCAACATATCCGTTAATATAACCGTTGCCAACGGTTATATTCATAAATCCTGACGGATGAATCCGATTCCGTCACAAAAATGTCTATAAAACCAGAACCCCCTACCTTCATTATTCACACATTTAACACATACATTTTACAAAAAATGTGTATTCCTCCTTATTTTCGATCATGGATGGATCGTGAGAAAATGGATCCATATACGAACCTTTTGAACGACGAGTATTCGCGTGGTGTTATGAAATTCATTGAATTAGCATGTCGACAACCTCGAGCACAACGCAGTCGTAAGTTAATATGTCCATGCTCAGTTTGTCGGAATTCTCATAATATTAGGATTGATATGGTTTGGAATCACTTGTATATGAATGATTTTATGTCGAGTTATAAGATTTGGTATTTACATGGCGAACAATATGATATTGTTGTTAGTAGTAGTGGTAGCGAACGACCTGGTCTTGTTGCTAGTACTAGCGGTAGCGAACCATTGGCCGATAGGATATAGAAATCTAGAACGTATTTAGATTATGGTTCACCAACGGTTCAAATAGTTAATGACGTTTATAGAGAAAATATAGAGACGGATCAGGACTCGTACGAAGAACCAAATTTAGAAGCACGACGATTTTTCGATATGTTAGACGTAGCGAATCAACCATTACATAGTGGACGTAGAGGTGGTCATTAGCCTTTATCGTCTGCTAGTATGTTGATGGGTATAAAGACAGATTATAACTTGCACGAGGATGTTGTTGACGCAATAGCCAAGTTTGTGAAAGATATCAGTTCATATTATGAGATTCAGAAACTTGTGTCGGGGCTTAGATTGTCGTATTAGACGTGTATATCGATAATTGTATGGCGACTATGGATTTATTAATGGCGCAGATGGCGACTCGGTATCCGCCACCACCACCACCACAATAGTATAATTTCTATTTTCTAGACTTTTATCATTGTTGATCAAATATTTGTACTATTTTGGGTTTTTGTAAATATTTTTTACATTTTGGTTTTATGAATATTTTTATTTTTTAATTATATTTTAATTATTAATTAATAAATATAATTTTAGTTATTAAATAATAAATAATATTATTATTATTAATTAAATATATCTATTAATAATAAAATTATTTGTTTAATTAAAAATATAGGATCCGACGTTAATCCTTCAGGATTTACTGACGGAAGCAATCCGTCAGAAAATAGCCCATCTGTATATCCGTCAAGAATCCGTCAAGAATTCCTAACGGATTCTTGAGAAATATTCAATTACTGACCACCTAATCCTGATAGACCAAATCCGTCACGAATCCGTAAGGATTGCCTATTCGTGACGGATTTGTCCGTCACGTTTTGGTTGTTTTCTTGTAATGCGTATTGATATTTTTATTTTCATACGTTTGAGAACATATTAACTTTTGAGATTTTAACAAGAAATACCATAATGTTGACTTTTTTTACACAAAATACCATATTGGTGGTTTTTAGGAAAAATACCATATGTGGTGTCTTTGTGGTATGGAAAAATGACCAATATGCATTTCTGTTCTGTGGACAAGTTCATGCTCCCGCATATGATATTGTCCACGAGTCGAGGCCGAAGTTGTCCACAACAACAAGTTCGTTTGTCCACCACTCTCAGTACTATGTCCACTGATGTGGTCTTCAACTCGTTTACTATGTTCACCATTCCCACTTACATTATGTCCACCGGATGTGTCTATAGATTGTCCATCGTGAGAAACCAATATTCATTTTGTATTGTCTACACCAAAAACTCACAAACGATGAACACTCAAATAGTTTGTTTCTCATAATGGATAGTTTGTGCACCTATTCGGTGGACATAATGTAAGTGGGAATGGTGGACATGGTGGACGAGTTGGAGACCACACCGATGGACATAGCGGTGGACATACGAACTTGATGTAGTGGACAACATCAAGTGCGGAGGCATGTATTTGTCCACCGGATTTGTAAGGGCATGAGAGTAAAATACAATGATATGACATATGGTATATTTGTTAAGTTGACCACATTATGGTATATTTCCTAAATTATGTATACAATATGGCATCTTTCATAATTTTTTCTTAATTTTTATAATATTTTCTTTTTATTATATGTATAAAATAACAAGTAATTTTATTTGAAGACATCAATTTATGCGCTATTAAGATTCTGACGGCACTCATGATGAAATATGATTTTGTCTTCTAAGAAACATATACAGGATATACAATATCAAGATTCGTGAGAGAAAACGAAAGGTATTCATTTTCGAGGACGGTTTCATATGAAAATTTCGGATATGATGGCGCAAACGCAAAGAAGACTCAGTTTTTTTATGGAACTTAACAATGAACTGCTTTTTGAGATTTTTTTTCCGAAAAATATTAAACAGCAACTTACTGTTATGAAATTTTAAAATAATATACGTTGATAAGTGAGGTGTATATAAAACTTGGTAAGGCTGAATTTTTCTAATGGTGAAACTTGTTACAACTCAATATTTATATAGTTTTGCGTGAATAGAATTGATACTATAACGTATAATTGGTATAATTGCTACTAGTAGATATAACTAATAAATATTGTCCGAAAAATAATAAAAGTATTGTAACTAACGAGTAGTTGTACGTATTTATATTTTCGGTTGTACGAAGTAGTCATGTTCTATTTTTTTCTAATAATATATGTTATTTTGTATGCATCAACAAACTAATTTTAGTTGGTTGTATCAAAGATATTGGATATTTATGGTGTATTAAGAAAACACAAATTAAATCCTAATCGCCGCTCATCAAACTTCCGTTTCACCGCATTTTGCTTTTGGTCCCTTGACCGGCGACTTTCTAGCACCGATCGTCGGTCCCCTCTCTTTACTTTTATTGGTTGTACTCTTTTTCTCAGCTTTTAGGTCTTCGAGCGCGGTCTCCGCCGTGGTGGCCATGGTTTCCGGAAAATGGGTCTTCGGTGCAACTTCGCTCGCTTCAGCCTCTGGACCTTCCTCGGTGTTGGTTCAGCCTTGATCTTCAGTTGTTAAGCACCTCCTATCTCTCCGTCTCTCCGCCGCTACTCTTCTCGGCCCTAGATCTAGTTGTTCATGGTTAGGCGCCGACAAAGACTCGTTTGATTGTGCTCGGACTTTTGGTCCTAGTTTTATTCTTCGTCTTGTGTGTGTCTTGAGCTTTCCTACGAGTTTTAGAGGTAGTGGCTCTTTTTCGAGTTTTGGGATGGTCTAGGTGTAGATCCGAGTGTGGTAGGTGTGCCTTTGGTCGTTCCTTTTTTTTTTGTCAGGTTCATCTCCTTTAGCCTCTTCCTTTGATCTATTTTTGGTTTGTTTGGTTTGGCATTTTTCTGTTTTGTTTGGGATCTCATTTCTTGTTTGTGCAGTAGTTTAGCCAGTTTCCCTTTAGACCGGTTATGTTATCGGATTTAGTGTTTGTCTAGGTAGTTTTTGCTCTCATCTTTAGTGTTTATCCTTCATGGATTCCGTCAGCTGCAATCCTCCCCCAGCGTCTCATATCTCCTCTTCTGAGTTTTTCGCAGACCCGGTTGTGTTCAGTTCAAGGTTCTCTGGTCTTTCGTAATGACATCGTCTTATTATCTGGTATCGGTTTTGTCATGGATAACCCTTATTGCAGAAGAAAAACCTGTTTGAGTGGTGTTTCATCATTGTCATCCGTTCAAACTCTATTAGCCGGGTGTATTTGCGTTTCAATTGTTGGTCCTTGGAGACTTCTCTTTAGGCTGAAAAGGATTGTTGGTTATAGATTTTTTAGTTAACTTGTTATTGGGGTTAAAGTTTTTGCTTTGCATTTCATCTTTGTCTCATGAAGTGTTTGTTAGGACTACCTTCTGTTTTGATGATATAGCTTATGTTTTATGAAATTGTAATCCATCTTTGTATGTTGGGGTCTCCCCTTTCTTTCTTAATTCAATAGTTGGAAAAAAAAACATAAATCTCAATATATAATGAGGGAATTGTTATTTTCCTCTTAAACTATACACCTAGTCAACTTATGATATGGTGATTGTTATTAAATTAAGAAAACACACACAATTTTTGTTATAAAAAGTATTTGTATTACGTTCTAAAACATACCGTTTTTGCATTAAATTTTACTTAAAAAAATAAATTCTTTTAAAAAAATTCTAAACTTAAATTTAAATTGCAAAACCAAATATAAATGTGAAAAAATAAACTACAAAACCAAAAAATTAAAAAAGTACCACTACAAATTTATCTTACAAAATTTCCACTAATAATAAGGGAATTTTCAAAATACCACAAAAAGTGATGATGTTCAAAAAATGTTATACACTCTGAATTTATTAAATTCAAAACTATTTTCTTTAATTAGGTTGAAAATGTTTTTTACAGTATATGTTCCGCACCGCATGTCATTTTTGTTACCATTCAAAAAAAAATTGTACCACATATTTTACACGAACCGCACTTGTTCCGATTTCCTCACAAACTACACTTGTCCTGTTTTCCGCCCCAATTGTAGTTAAAACAGTGCCGCCCCGCAATTTTTATCTCTCACACCACTTGATCCGTTGTTACCATTCAAACCATTTGGCCGATAAGCTTCCAGGTTTTCTTCTGTTTACAATCTCTTGGGATTAAACTTTTTGGGGAAAGATCAAAGGTGAAAAGGATGGGAGGATTCAAAAACAACCAATTGATTCTCCACATACAACATTGTGTCTGAATGGCGTTGAAGTTCCTAATGTTCTTTATGAAGGCAAACTAATCGATGGATCGTTGTTAAACGCTTCAATAGATGCGCTTCGCCTGACATTCTCCAATTTTTAGGAGAATATCTCATAAATTTGATTTCTTTACTCATTTCCGTTGATGAGTTTACAAGTTTCAATTTAAAATTGAAATGAAAGTATGCATTTGTTGGGGATACTGGTTTATTATGGTTTTTTGTTCTCTACTGTTCCATTTGAATGATCTTTAGGAGGAAGTAAAATCTGCGTGGCAATTGAGAAATGAGAAGTTGTAAGAATTTGATAGCATTTTTGTGTGACGAAGATGCGAGATTGCTTTAAGAAAAGCATAAATCAAAAATAGAATCTAAACTCTTTATGGCCATTTGTAACTTCATAATTATAAATGATCTAGTTAACATAGCTCAATTCCCAACACATCCGATCAAGTAGAGGGGCTTGATTGGGTTCTTTCTTGCATCATGATTTAGTTCTACCAACGTTTAAAAGTAAATATGCTATTATAAGACTAATATAAAATGGAGTTATAAGACTGAAGACCCTAGCAGAAGAAGAAAAACCGCAAACACAAATAAAGATTTCGAAGTGCTAAGAGAGTACAAACGCTTTTGAAGGAAAATTAAATCCGAAAATTATATTTTCATCTCTACCATATTGTTACAAAAATGTTAAGCTAACAATTATTATTTTTGTTCATAAAAAAAGAATGCGATTGAAATTGAGGTGCTAAACACACACGTTAAAACATTTAATCATATAAAATTAGTTTCGTATGTAACTTTCCATGCTTTGCGGGTTTTTAATAGCTAAAAAACTGAATATCAATTTCGTTAAGTAATTAAGCATTGGTACAATGATATTATTTTGGACCTTTTAGTTATTAGTTATTGTTAGTGGCCGAATAGAGATGTAATCATAAAATTAAAAAATCAATTTACTGATGATATATTTAGCTAGCATGTAGTACTAATAGATTTTTCACATGGTTTTTGGAACACATGAACTCATTTGAAGAACGCATTGTTGGGGAACAAAACAGGAATTGCAATTGAGATCAATATAAGAATAGTATGCAGTTGCTGATCATTATCACTTTTTCATATTGCTTCCGATATCAAATTTATGCGTGTTGAGAACTAAAACTAATAAATTATTTGATTATTTTACGTGCCATTTTATGTTATGCATAATTGTTACGTTTAGACTCTTTATAAGAAATTTAAAACGTTTAGTTTTCTTGCCACGCGGAATCTAGACCATATACCATCAAAGGCTTAATTCATTAGGCTTAACTATGTCAAGCATTTTTCAAAATTCAAAACATTAACCCGCATCACGGGGTTGACACCCTAATAGTTTTGCTAAATAGGTTATTTGTGTGTTTCTAAAAAACATATCAAAATTCACACATTAACAATAAAATATGTGGTAGATGATGTAAAATAATGAATGATGTTATATTTCATATGATATTAGTTTTTAAGTTAGGTAAAATTAATAACTAGTGTTAATTTTTATTAAAAATTAATATAAATTATGTATCAATATTGTGCACAAAACAAAAATTATATATCACTATTAATTTATACATTCAAATTGATATTATTTGTGATGATTTATAACATAAATGTAATTGCATATGATTGTAAAAAACAAATGGTCATAGATTAAAACTCTTTAATGCAAGCTCACAACGTGAAAAATATGTATTTAACTTATTTTCTTCATCTACTTCCATGCATGTTTTTGTAAAATTATAATTTTTCTCATTACTTCCTTGTAGATCACTTGAAGCTTTGATTATCCTCTACAAAAGACATTAATATATCATTATTTTAATTTTCATGATGTCATAGTACTCTACTATATGAAAGTAGAATGTTACTCTCCATAACATGACATGTCCTTAAAGTAGTTGAAAAGTCAACCAATTAAATTTTGCCACCTATTTCGCTAGTCATTAAACCTACTTATAAAAGTAGAAATTTAAAAAAATGAAACGTTACCCTCGTCATAAAGTCAATTTTATTGGGAAGTAGTTTTCAATACTTTCTTATTTCTACGTTGTCTTAGGACTACTCTTAGTATAATTTGTTGAGACCAAAATTCTAAAGTAAGAATAATTGTGTGATGACATGGAGCTTGGAGCTTGTGACGTGGAGCGTGGAGCGGACTTTATATCTTTAAGTAAAAAGATACGAAGATATTGTTTGTTACAAAGGAAAGAAAGATTAGCTAATATTTGATTAAAAAGAATATTAGCTAAGATATGAAGGAGAATCTTGTTAAGAGGATTTAGAAAGATTCTCTTAAAATATACGTGTGTTGAAGTTGTTTAAAGACTCAAGAAAAGAAGAGGGCTTTAAGAAAATCATAGAGAGAAAAAGAAAATCCTAGGCTTGATTTCCGAGAGAAACAAAAAAAGATCTAGTCTAGGCTTTTGAGTAGATTAGGAATTTGGTTAGCATTAAATTCATGTGTGGATGTTGAATAAGTCTGATTAAACAAGCTGTGTAAAAGTTGTTTAAAAGATTTCTACTAAGAATTGTGTTTTTGATAACTTCTGCTTAATCGTCCAATGTCGCATCTGTGTCATAGACATTTCAATTCGTATCAGAGCGGGACAACCAAAATAGGTTGGGACCCTGGCTAAGAAATGGATATTTCGAAAGAGTTAATTACTGTTCAAAAGGTAGTCATGTTGGATGAAGGAAATTTCGGGCACTGGAAGGCTCGGATGAGCCAACTGTTCAAAAGGTAGTCATGAACATGTTTGGACTGTTGTAGTCAAATGATGGAAAGAACCAACTGTTCTGTACAAATATCAAAAAGAAATTCCTAAGCCAAGTGATCAATGGACGGAAGCTGAAAGGAGTGCATCTATGTAAAACTCAAAAGCATTGACTAATATATTCACATCTGTAGATCTTGATCAATTCAAAATCATACAAGGGTGTGAATCTGCAAAAGAAGCTTGGGACACCTTGATCAGCCATTTCGAGGGTGACGCAAGTGTCAAACGCACTCGAATTGACCATCTGGCCTCTAAATTTGAAAATCTAAAAACGGGACCAGATGAATCGGTTAGAAGCTTCATTTCAAAGCTCAGCACTCTTGCAAATGAAGCATCAGTACTAGGAAAAAAGTACAAGGAAGAGAAACTTTTGAAAAAGCTTTTAAGGTGCCTTCTTGAACGATTTGCAGCTCACAAAGCTTGTCAAGGATAAATCAATGTTGAAGGCTCAAATGAACATTCCGGAGATGGAGTGAACTCAATAGGGTCACTTGAGAAGATTCAGCAAGAGTTAAAAGAGAAAACCGAAAAGAATGCTCAGCTTTAGGAAACCATCAAACATATGGATTGTTGGACAAATAACGAAAAAAAGAAAACTCAATCACTGGAAATCCAGCTCACTGAGAATCACAAGAAGATTAGGAATCTCAACAGTGGGACAAAAGAGTTGTATCAAATACTTGCTGTTGGACAACCTTCAAAAATCAATTGGGGATTGGGTTACAATGGATACAAATCAGTGGATCATGTTGATGTTTCAAATTTATCCAATTTCGTTGCAGAAAAGGAGAAGCATTCTCATAATGAAAGAAGAAACGTTGTACAACCAAGGATATACAGGAAGACGATTCACAGAGATCGGGTTGATCAACTATGAAACCCATCAGCCGAAAAGTGTAGGACCAGTGTGAAAGACACTCTGCATCGTAACAAGAAAAGGTTAAAGCATCATGTTTATCAAGCTTAAAGACTAAGAGCTGTATTTCCAGTACCAAGGAGATTTGGATATGTGTGGGTGGCAAAGCATACAAGTCAGATATCAATAGAGAGTAAGCCACAAGGTTCAGATACAAGAGATGAAATAACTCAAACCAAGGAAGACAAAGTAAATCTAGTCTGCAATTTTGCTATCTCAAAAGCTGTTCAAGAAGCAATAGACGACTTGCAAATAAGTAACTTAAAGTGTAACGTTGCATTCACAGCAGCAGCATCTGAATTAACTCCATGGTATTTTGATAGCGGTTGTTCATGTCACATGACAGGGATTCAAGATGCACTTGGAAGATACACTCAAATTAAAAGAGGAAAAGTGACGTTTGGAGATGCTATTGAAGGTAAAATTCAAGGAATGGTATCCATTACAAAAGACAACCAGGGACCACTAGCTAATGTGTATTTCATGGAAGGATTGAAGGCAAACCTGATTAGTGTGAGTTAGCTATGCGATGAAGGTCTTGAAGTTACATTCACACAAGTAGATTGTCAAGCGGTGGATGAGAAATGTGATCTAGTTCTGTCAGGGAATAATTGCTACTTTTTGGAGACCATTGACTTCATGTCTTTCTGCAGGTGTTGAATTAAAGCTTGACTTATGGAATAGGAAGTTAGGACACATGAGCACTCATGGACTAACAAGACTGATTAGTACCAGAGCAGTGCGTGGGATACTAGATCTGGAGAAAATGACAGAAACAGTGTGTGCAACATGTAATCATGGGAAGCAAGTCAAAGTCCAACACAAACAAGCTACTGAAATCAGTTCAAAGAAGATTTTGGAACTCGTCCATATGGATTTGATGGGACCTATTCAAACTAAAAGCATTGCAGGATGTCGGTATATCTTTGTACTTGTCGATGATTTCTCAAGGTACACTTGGGTACGCTTTTTAAGAGAAAAATCTGAAGCTACTGAAAGTTTCAGAATCTTAGCACTGCAATCAAAATCAAAAAAGGGAAATATCATACAAATTCGTAGTGATCATGGTGGTGAATTCCAGAATGAAGTATTTGAGAACTTTTTCCAGAATCAAGGGATTCGTCATCAGTTCTCAGCACCAAGAACTCCACAACATAATGGGATAGTTGAACGGAAGAACATGATCCTTCAACAAATGGCTCGAGCTATGCTTCATGGAAATAGTGTTTCACCTCGATTTTGGGCAGAAGTAATTAATACGGCGTGTTACATAATCAACAGAGTTTATGTAAAACCAAGGAAAAAGACAACACCGTATGAAATTTGGAAAGGTAAAACTCTCAAGCTAAGTTACTTCCATACCTTTGGGTGCATATGCTACATCCTGAATGACGAAAACAACCTGGGAAAGTTCGATTCCAGAAGTGATAAGGGCATGTTCCTTGGATATGCAACGAACAGTATGGCCTTCAGAGTGTATAATTATCGGACAAAGATGATAATGGAGTCTGTTAACGTGGTGTTTTATGAAAATCAGAACTATGCAATGTAGGACGTATCACACTGTGACGAGGGTCTAAAACACTCTCCACCAACTATGACTGAAAATCACAAGGAACCTGAGGATACTGAAGATTTGATAGATGAGGAAGTACAAACTTCATAACCACTCCAGGTTCACAAAAATCACTCACCCATTGACGTTATAAGTGAGCTAAATGATGAAAGAATAACTCGCAAGAAGAAGATCAACTTTAAAAAGATGGTTGGATTGGTGTGTTTCTTATCACTGGTTGAACCAAAAACAGTGAATGAAGCTTTGGAAGATGAGTTTTGGGTTGCAGCTATGCATGAAGAGTTAGAGAAATTTTCCAGATTAGAAGTTTGGGATCTTGTTGAAAAACCAGAAGGAGTTAACATCGTTGCAACTAAATGGATATACAAAAAAAAAGATCGATGAAGAAGGAAACATTGTGAGAAACAAAGCCAGGTTAGTAGCTCAAGGCTGCTGTTAAATTGGAGGAATAGACTTTGATGAAACCTTCGCACATGTAGCTCGTCTTGAAGCAATTCGCCTGCTGTTTGGCATAGCCTGCAAACTCAAAATCAGGTTGTATCAAATGGATGTTAAAAGTGCATTCCTAAATGGTGTACTCCAAGAAGAAGTATTTTTGGATCAACCAAAAGGATTCGAAGATCCTCACTTCCCTAACCATGTATTCAAGTTGAAGAGAGATTTATATGGATTAAAGCAAGCTCCAAGAGCATGGTATGAACGTCTAGCTACCTTCCTGCTCAAGACTGGATTCAAACGAGGAAGCATCGATAAAAAAATTGTTTGTACAAGAGAGTGTCTCAGACATTCTTATCATACTGATTTATGTGGATGATATTATCTTCGGAAGTACCAAACAATGTATGTCCGATCAATTTGTTGCTACCATGACTAAAGAATTCCAAATGAGTATGGTTGGGAGTTAAACTACTTCTTGGGTCTTCAAGTTAAACAAACGGACAAGGGAATATTCATATCTCAGAGTACGTATGCAAGAAACCTAATCAAGAGATTTGATATGCAGACCAGCAAGGAAGCTAGAACACTAATGAGTTCCACGGTGAAACTATCACGAGATGAACAAGGAAAATCCATTGGTGAGAAAACTTACAGAGCAATGATCGGTAGCCTCCACTATTTAACTGCAAGTAGACTAGATTTGTGTCATAGTGTCGGAATGTGTGCGAGATATCAAGCAGCACCAAAGGAATCACATCTACAGGCTGTGAAACGTATCCTTAAATGTGTTAAAGGAACACTTGACTATGGAATATATTTTACCAATGAAACTAACTCGAACCTTGCAGTATTTTGTGATGCATATTGGGCTGGATGTTTGGATGATAGAAAGAGTACATCAGGAGGTTGTTTCTTCTTGGGAAACAACGTTATCTCTTGGCATAGAAAGAAGCAAAATTGTGTATCTTTGTCAACAGCTGAAGCAGAGTATATCGCACTTGGAAGTTGCTATACTCAATTCATGTGGATGAAACAAATGTTTACTGACTATGGTATTAATTCTCACCCCATTCTTGTTAATTGTGATAACATGATTGTGATAAACATATCTAAAACCCCAGTTTAGCATTCTCGAACCAAACATGTTATTATAAGGCATCATTTTGTGAGGGAATTAGTTGAGGATAAACTTGTTATCATTGAGCATGTGTCTTATGGAAATAAACTAGCCCATATTTTCAAAAAAACCCTTGATCTTAATTGCTTTCTACGTTTACGTAAAGAAATTGGGATATGTGAATTTTATTAAAATGCAGTTTAGCTTCAAGGGTAAGGTGAAAGTCATGAACCACATATTTGTGTATTATAGTTTTTGTCTCAAAACCTCTCTGTAACAAGTCACTTACACTAGAAAGGAGGTCTTTATTCATATAGACAAAAGTTGTGTGAGTCTAGTGTGAAAGACACTCGATTCGGATTAGGCTGATAAAAACACTCTAGATCTGAGCTCGATCACTATCTGGACAGGATAAGTAGGCTTCAAGTAGTGCATTGCATGATCACTGTCAGTATGGGTGCATTGCATAATCACACAAAGTATGAAAGCTGAATAATAAATAAATTTTAAAAAAAATGTGTGACAGCTACTCGGCTGAGAAATAGCTACCCAGACTCTAAAAGAATAAAAACAGGCTAAAAATGATGTGTGATTATGTAAACTACATGGGATGGAAATAAAAAATCATACAACATAAGTCTATTTGCTAGGGTCTAACGATTATATGCTAAGTGATCTGATGATGTGACAGCTACTCGGCTGAGAAATAGCTACTGATTAGAGATACAGGTTGTAGATCCAATAAAGTTTGGATTTGTGGTTTATACTATTGCCAAAAATTTGAGCTCGATTTTAACGTTTTTATTATGTAAATCCAATTCTTATATGATTATCATGGGGTCCTCATTAGTTCGTGATATTTTATCCTTTATCACTGTATAAAGTCTTGACAGTCTGCAACTTGATCAATATATCTCATTTTTTTCTTAAAGAATAATCGATTATTCTTGTACATTTGATAGTCAAGTGAATTAAAAATTTGGGCTTATTAACTCTCGAGGCTAAATTATGGTTAAATGGATTTTGTTAGTTGTGGGCTTAAATTTATTTTTATCTGGGCCAAGACCATGTACAACTAATCCATCTTGTTGCCAAATTTTCATTCGATTAGGGTTGTTGAACTTTCCTCTTCCCATCGCCGCCGACTTCATTTTTTTCTCATCAATTCTCTGCAAATCGTGGAAACGATATCACGATGCCTCGGCTCACCAGATCTCAAACAACACAGCTTCATCCTCCGATGCTCACTCCTCAGCAACTATTGGAGTCCGTTTTCGCCACTGCAAGAAGACACCAAGAAGAAAATGAAGCTCTTTCTCGGGGAAATCGTTGCCGAGAAATGATTTTGTTCAACCAAAATGTTCACCATCCCAGGAAAGAACCTATGGTCAAAACTGATCATTCAATGGAGGTATCAGATTCAGAGTCGGATTCATGTAGGGAACCACCAACCGAGACTCACGATGACTCTACCCCTGAAGTTGACAAAGATTCTGAAATTGCTGAGGTATATGGCCAAAGATACGTTGCAAATCGTCAATCTGTACAAGAAAGAGAAAAATCTCAACCAAACCTCTTCTGTCTTAAATCAAAAGCAAAGCCATTTAGTACGAACTTTCTGAAAAAAGGCTCCTAACAAGTTCGAAGAGTTCCAGAGGCGAACAGTCTTTGACCAAAAACAACTCCCAAGAAACGAATCTCGTTTCAATGAAGTTCGGGATATCATCACCGAAGCTGGGTTAATTCACACTGTAAGTGATATTCGACCCTACTGACCTTCGATTTTTCGTGAGTTTATGGCTAATCTGGTCTCCCGAGAGTCACATGAGAGAATATCTATGGTGTATGTTCGTGGCCAACTGTTTGAATTATATGTGAAATTGATCAATGCAATGTGTCAAATCCCTTCTGAAACCACTCGATATGACCACAAGCATGTGGATCTTGATAAGGCAGCGCTGGCTCTCTCTGGTGGATGTAAGAAGCAATTCAAAGAACTCAAGTCCAAACATCTTACAATCACCAACAATATTCTGCATTCTATCATATGCACTAACTGGATACTGTCCACAAACAAGACAAAGATGGTAAGTGAACGAGTCCGGTTAATGTATCTTATTCGTGGCAAAAAGAAAATCAAATTTGGGGAGTTGATTTATCAGAAGTTGCTGGAACAAGCCGAGAGCTCTGATATGGTTAACCGGATTTACTATCCCAATCTGATTTATCAGATTCTTGAGTTTCAGAGAGCTCTTCGTCCTCGACCACAAGACCTTCCAATGTTAGCCAGACCATCACTATTTGCATAGGACTCAAAGGCCGGTCACGAGTTTTCTGAAGCAAATGACGCAGCCTCTGCTACACTTCAAGGTGACTTACACCGCATAGCTGCTGAATTCTATAAATCTATTCAAGAGGTTCCGCTTAAATTTCGAGGTAAGTTGGATTGTCTCTCCCTTGGTATCTATATGTCTTGTGAGTTTTTATCTAAATATGCACTCAAGAAGGTGGAGAATATGACGCTGACAGTAGCACTGATGAAGAAGAAGGTGAGGCAACGCCTGGAGGTGAAGATGAGAGTGATGGCTCAGTAGAATTCTGATAAATGTCTGTTGAATTCAGATTAATGTAGACTTAGGAAGTTATTCAACTCTTGGTTTTAAAAGTGTGGTAGACACTTTAATATGTGTAGTCAACTCTTGGTTTTGGTACTGTTTTGAAACGTTGCTAATCTGAATGCTAATCGGTTAATTTTGGTTGAATGCATGGTATCTTTTTTTATATTTTTAGCGTGCATGTCTAGCTACTATGTCATGAGTTTCAAGTGCTTGAGGTCACATATTCAGATAAAAAGGGGGAGAATATTGAGACAAAAATTCTAAAGTAAGAATAATTGTGTGATGACGTGGAGCTTGGAGCTTGTGACATGGAGCGTGGAGCAGACGTTATATCTTTAAGTTAAAAGATATGAAGATATTGTTTGTTACAAAGGAAAGGAAGATTGACTAATATTTGATTAAAAAGAATATTAGTTAAGATAGGAAGGAAAATCTTGATAAGAGGATTGGGAAAGATTCTCTTCAAAGATATGTGTGTTGAAGTTGTTTAAAGACTCAAGCAAAGAACGAGGGCTTTAAGCAATTCATAGAGAGAAAAAGAAAAACCCTAGGCTTGATTTCTGAGAGAAATAAAAGAAGATCTAGTCTAGGCTTTTGAGTAGATTAGGAATTTGTCAGCATCAAATCCATGTGTGGATGTTGAATAAGTTTTATTAAACAAGATGTGTAAAAGTTGTTTAAAAGATTTCTAATAAGAATTGTATTTTTGATAACTTCTTTTTAATCTTCCAGTGTCGCATCTGTGTTTTAGAAATTTCATAATTTATATAAGTTGTACTTAAAGATTCAATAATGTGACGGCTTGGACATTATTCTTAAACCAATTTGTCATGGTATAAGAGCATGATCAAATATGAGTTTTTATCCTCGCAAATCTCACTCTCGTTTTTTCTGTTTCTCAGAATTCAACGTCTTCTTCATTCCTTTTGCCTCTCGGTTTCTTAACATCTCTTCATCAATGACAGTTGTAACACATAAGACGATATCTCCTTATGATCTTTCTTCTAATGATAATCATGGTGGTGTTATCTCCCAGTCGCTGCTCACCGATTTAATTATGATAAATGGGCACTTAAACTCTGGATCGCGTTAAGTTCCAGAAAGAAATTTGGATTCTTATATAGGAAATTTCCAAAACCTGCTGCAGATTCTCCAGAACCTGAAGATTGGACTGCTAACAACTATCCGCTGGTTGGATGCATAAAACAAACCATTGATCCAAAGTTTCGCTCAAAAATCTCCACCCGAGAAGTAGCAAAAGATATGTGGGACATCATTAAGAGGCGATTTTTTATCAAGAGTGGCGCTCGGCTTCAATAGTTGCGTAATTTTCTTGCTAACTGTAACAAAAATGGAGCTACGGTAGATGAATATTTTAGTAAATTAACCAAAATATGGGATGCAATATCGGATTGTATTGTGACAAAGAAATACATGTGTGGTCAGTACACTTGCGATTTGAATACAACTCGTGAAAGGGAGATAGATACGCTTCGCATCCATGACTTCCATGTTGGCTTGGATGATGCAATCCATGGAGTTATTCGCTCTCTAATAAGACAATTCACGCGACAAATCTATGAGGCGTCTGTCATGACATTCGCTACTTAACTCTCACCTGCATCATCAAATTTTTAGCGCCTGAATCATTCCAAAACAGGTCCAATTAATAAATATCCAAAAAGGAAATACACTGTGTGTGGTCGCATGGGCCACAAAGCATCATGTTCCTTCAATATTATTGGATTCCCATAATGGTGGGGAGAGAAAGATCTCGTGGTCGTGGTACTCAAGGTTCCACCCATTCTCGTCCACGTCCTAGAGCTAATTGATAGCAAGAATTTTACGTGTGTGTGAATAAGTGTATTAATTCCTATCACACTAAAATGCCAGTGTAGTATAGATAGGTGTCAATCCAAATGGGTGTGATGCTAAGCACTCTAGATACAATTGGAACTACTAATTCAAGCCAAACAAAAAAATGGGTTTCTATCTAACAATTCCTAAACAAACCAAACATGCAGGAAGTAAAACAGGAAATGAAAGCATGTATGCATAAACAGAAAAAAGAATAGACAGCAAGTGAAACAAAACATAACAGAAAAATTGGGAAAATGGAATCAAAGGGGAAGCAGTTCCTAAGGATAAGTGTAATTGACGAGTGATCCTCCCTGAACTACCTAGACACCTAACATACCTCAAACAATGAGCTAATCCCTAGACAACAGATTCATAAGCAACCACGTCCAATCTCTTGATAAGTGATTTCAACCTAAGCAATCACGAGACCTAACTCTCGTTAATGGTACACTACGTAGCAGGCATGAAGAACTAAACTCCTAAAGCCAATAAGCACCCTAAACATCTAATCTCTTAGGCAAGGTATGCAAATCTTTGAAATCAACTTGTTTAGACATTTCATCAATCACCTTTTGGGTGCTGAAATGTCTAGTATCAGATTTCAGTTGATCAGAAAGAAATAA
>OVBE01006183.1:0-20305 GCA_900406425.1 Iberis pinnata | reverse complement strand
AAGCATCTAATACATCCACATTGCTTAGTACGCTCCCATTATGGATTGACATAAAACCCATCCTCACCTATACTACAACGATGGGTTGATTGATAACCCAGGGACTCAAAATCCCTACTATCAGCAATGTCATGTGAGTCTGTTCAGGATTTCTTGCATATGTCTGTACAACATCATGTGAGTCTGTCTGTGCAACTTGATCTGTCTATGCAGCATCATGTAAGTCTGCTCATGTTTATGTTATACTCTAGAGAAAGTCAAAGAGTGGTGCCTATTCTGGTGGATGTCTGAAAGGTATAAATTAATATTTTAAGGTGTGTGCTTTACTTTGATCACCATACTTTGACTTCTTTGATGTGTTTTTCTGTACAAGTGGATGTAAGTATATTTGTTGAATTCTCTTTGTGGTTTAAATCAATGATTATTGGTTGATATGTTATGCATTGCTGATAATCTGTCATGATTTTCTCCAAGACAGGCACATTCTACATTCTATGTCATTGCTCTCTGTTTCCGCACAGCCAATTAATTAAGCATATAAAGGATGATCTATCTTGGGGAGGGTATCATGTTCAGACTCTTAGGGTTGTTACCATTGGATACATGACCTGATGTGCTTTACTAGTTATCTTAATTCACATATTTGTGCACGTGGGTACTGCCATTGAGCGAGCTGTAGACTATATCACCAAAGGATGCACTTGTTGATGAAAGAATAGAAGCTTGGACTTATATGATGGTTCACATCGTACTAAACAGAAGGGATTGTTATGCACAATATGTTGCAACAGTTGGGCACCAACAAAGAAACTCAAAATATGTGAGTCATGTAGCATTGAACCTTAGGGATAACATGTTTGAGTTTTCATGTATCACAGTGCTGGTAATCTTCAGAAAAACAATACACTTCTGTGATATCAACAGATAGACCACCAAACGGTCTAGGTATTGCCACACATTCGTGATACAAGTAAGTCTTTTGTTTCGAGTGCTCTGTTTTCCTGTCTGATGTTTTTGACTGAGTTGTGCAACCAAGCAGGGGGAGAAAACAGGCGTAAAATTCAGGGGGAGCATACTTGTTTGTTGATCTGTTAGTACTTATACTTGTGGTGACTAATCTAAGCATGCATACTTGTTTGTTGCTATTTGTCATGTTACTTATGCTTTTTGTGATCGATGTCGTCGTTCACAACTATTTGTGCATATGTGTGTTTGGATGTTTCTATTTTGCTAGTGTTGAGACAGGTACAAAATGAAATGAGTCCTTGATTATCAAACTCAATCCAAAAGGGAGAAAATGAAGAAGCAGGAAACCTGAGCAGACTTACATGATGCTGCACAGACAGATCAAGCTACACAGACAAACTGACAGGATGTTGTACAGACAGATGCAATAACTCCTGAACAGACTCACATTACATTGCACAAGCAGATCAAGTGGAGATTCAAGAAACCTAAGGATGTTACACATTTATCAAGTGGAAATGCAGAAAGCCTGAGTAGAAGCACAATACTGGAACCCTGAGCAGATGCTCATAACGTGTCACAGACATATCAAGATTAATGATGCAGGAAACATGAGCAGGACTAAATATGTTGCACAAACATATCAAGCTCTTATTTGAGTGTTGGAAACCTGAGCAGACTCACAGGTGGTGTCACAGACAGATCTCGTGGAAATGCAAGAAAGCTGGTAGATGCTCAGGACGTGACACATAAAGATTGAGCGGGAACTCAAGAGACGTGAATCTTATCAAGCAGAAAAGAAGTGGAAGATTAAGGAAAATGAATTACTTGGAAATGAATAAGTTTTCCTATGGAGAAAATGGAAGCTGTGAGAAGCAGCAGAAAAGGAAACATCAATTATGGGAATAACAAAGAAAAGGAAAGGGGATTGCTAGGTTTTGGACGTGTATATAAGGAGGCTAAAAGTGTGTAATAAAGATTAACACTTTTAGCCGTTCTTAATTGGGTTAGGTTTTTTTCAAAAGCTGTTCAAGAGAGTCTGTGACAGACGTCTGGGAAGAACAGGGGATAAAGGAATAAAACCGAGGTGTTTGTTAGGACGTGAAAAGTGTCTAAAAGGTGTGTAATAAAGATTAAAACTTTTAGTCACTTTTGTTGGGATTTGGGTTTCGGTTTTGTCTGTCCTTAAGAGGTTGTGAGTCGTCTCGAGAGTGAACAAGAGGATAAAGGGAAAATGTCAGAATCGTGTAAGTGTCTCAGTAGGGTAACTTACATTACAACTGTATAAAGAAATTGCTTGTAAAAATTTTGAAAAATAAATAACAAAATTTTATTATTTATCAAACGTGTGTGGTGTTCTCAAAACTTTCACTATTAATTTTGGTTTAATTCTCTCTTTAGCGTCCTATATATATTGTATATGCCATTTGTTTTGCTACTTAGAAGAGACAATAAATAAAATATCCCTACAAATCAAGACTTGATCCTATGTTCATGTTCATGGGTGAGACAACAAAATTTGTTGAAGTGGAGGCAAATAAAGCTTTTCCTCTAAAGGTTAAAAATAAAATAAAATTTTTAAAAAAAGTTTGTCCCACAAATTAAATTTCATAGTAGTATATTTTTTTAAAAAATTAGAATCATTCTTTAAATAGTTTACTTTTTTCGTCCACATATTTTTACTCTTTCTGGAATTATTCACGTTTTAGTGATATCCATAAAATTATATTTCAAACTACAATAAAATTTTGAAATAATACGTTTCCAATCCTTTTGTAACCGGAAATCTTCTTTTTCAAGCTAGTAAACCACAATTATCACGTGAGTCAACTATCTCTCCCAAAGTCTCTTTCTTTTTCACTTTTAGCATACAAACAAACAAAACAAAAAGAAACCAATCTCTTTTTCTTTGGTAAAAGTTGAAAGAGATAAGATCGTAGAAAAAAAGAGAGACTATTCCTCCACTTTTCTCCCAACATTTAGAACAAATGTGTGGTTATCACTAATTTTGTATAGATAGCTACTAACTCATTACGTGGTTCACACTTTTCTTCTTATTATTATTATCTGTTTAAGATATTTTATATAATATTACTAGGTCGCTTTCTCAATTAATAAATTAATACATTACAAACATTAAGATTTTGACATGTTATGTAATAAATTAATAGATTACATACATTAAGATTTTGACGTGTTTTCTAATTATCCGTTTTCCTGTTTTGGTCGGCAGAAAAAAAAAAAACTTAATATAAATGAAATAGGAAAAAATTAATTTAAATGAGTTGCGTAAAAAACCCCTTTTATTGGATGTGTCATGTAGACTTGTTTTTTTTCTTTTTTTGATAACCAAGGTTTCCGGACCCATCGAGATGTCCCGACTAGCCATGTGGTTGGCCAAATGGCATTCCACGTGTTGGCTCCTGGACGGTGTAATCCGTATATAAATTTCGCAGTGGTCGAGGCTCGGACTCGTGATGGCGGATACCATAGCTGAGGGTCCATTACCACCAGAGCTAGAGGCTCCGGTTTCATGGAGCCTTGTTAGGTTCAATCTACTAGTCTATTAGTTATATGCAGAAGATAACGGGATTTTCAATTAAGTTTTGCAATGTATATTAGTTTCTCTATCTGGATATTGTATCTAGATACTTTATCCAGATGCATTTTCCATATGTAGTATCCAGATAATGTTCGTTTCTATTTATGATTTTGTATCTAGATACGACATCTAGATATAATTATGTTTGTTTGTGTATTTGCATTAGTATCTAGATATGTTTAAGTACTATATTAATTAAATTATTAAAATTATATTTTTAGCATGAAAACGCGTTTCCACACTTTTACGAGAAAACGTGTTAGAAGACGCGTTTTTTGCGGAAAAACAAGATTCCGCTTTTTTGGCGGGAAAACGCGGAAATGCATTTTTAACAGAAACACGGAGTTCCGCGTTTTTGGCGAGAAACGTGTTTCCGTGTTTTTGGCTGGAAAATAAGTTTTCGCGTTTTTAGCGGGAAGATGCGTTTACACGTTTTTGGCGAGAAAACGCGTTTTCACGTTTTTGACGGAAAAAAGCATTTTCGTATTTTTGGCGGAAAACACATTTTTGTATTTTGGCGGAAAAACAGGTTTCCGCATTTTTGGCAAGAAAACATGTTTCCGCATTTTTAGCGAAAAATGTGTTTTTCGCGTTTATGGCGGGAAAATATGCATTTTCGGCGAGAAAAAGTGTTTTTTCGTTTTTGGCGAAAAACATGTTTCTTTATTTTTGGCGGAAAAACATGTTTTCGTGTTTTTGGCGGAAAATGCAGAAACACGTTTTTGGCAAGAAAATGCATTTATGTGTTTTTGGCGAGAAAACGTGTTTTCGCGTTTTTGGCAGATAAATGCATTTACGTATTTGTGGCGAGAAAACGTGTTTCCGCGTTTTTGGCAGAAAATGTGTTTCCGTATTTTTACAATAAAATATGGTTTTACATTTTTGCATATAAACATGTTTTTTGTGTTATTATTTGCGGGAAAACACGTTTTTTTGTCGTAAACACACTTTCGCGTTTTCCGTGAGAAACATGTGTATGCATTTATAACGAGAAAACGTGTTTTAACATATTGGCCTAAATATTTGTATTTTAGACATTTGAAATTTTTGGATGAGTTTAGGTTCATCTCAACCCTACATACAAACTCATCCAAATATCCAATTATTTTTTATGCATTTTAGATTTGTATCCAGATGAGGTATTTAGTTAAGGTACACAATTTCAACTAAACGAAAATCATCTTATATTTCTAACTGAATATTGTATCCAGTTAAGAAAACGTACAGCCCTTAATTTATTCGGATACGACATTCGAAATTTTGCAACAATAATAAGCGATAATTAGTGAAAAAGTTTTGGTTTAAGTGGCTAAAAATTAAATTTTACGTAACTGCATTTTTCCATATTATAAATTATATTTTATCGATTTAACAAAAAGATAAACAACTAACAATAAAAATATTATTGCTATGTGTTATTTATATAAAAAGTAATTTATAACAACATCCACCGTAATCGACTTCTGTATTATGTTACATAGCGATAATACGGGGAATAAAGGGTTCTCTCTATGTAAAAATTGTCTCTCTCATCTGCATATCTGCAGATCTGAGTTTTTCCGGCGAGAGAGGATCTGAGAGCTTCTTTTATCGGTCGAGCCACATTTCAAAGGCGGCGAGTTCTCCGTTCTTCTTTCATCCGATTTCGTTTTTAGATATCATTTATGTGTCTGGGCCAATATTGGACTCTAGAAAGGTCAGCCCGGATATGGTTGTTAGGTTGAGTTTGTTATATGTTTTATTTTTTGGTCTAGACCGATTGTAATGAGTTACATTTGGATTTATTAAATAAAAATTTTATAAAAATAATTACGGAAATAAAGATGAATTTAAACAAAAGCTAAAAGAAATAGATATGAAAGAATCTCTCTTCTCTTCAGGTTTTGCTCTCAAACTTTTCACTTTAACCTAATCCCCGCCTTTGTTTTTGCTTAGTCTGATGAGCGGCGGCTACTATAGCGCTGTCGCCAGACTCTTTCGTTTTAACTTAGTTGGTTGTTCTTCTTGGCTGTTAGTGGAGATCCGGTCCTCTCTTGCCTTTAGTCGAGCTCTCTTTGCGTCGGATTTCTTCAGCAGTGGTGGCGAAGTTGCGACGCCGGACTTCCTAAGCCTACGATGCTCTCACAAGAAAACGTCTCTTCTAAGCTCCTAGTGGTCGCGGTTTGCGCTCTCGTCAAAGCTTGGTCCCAGCATCCTTTGCCTCGTTACGCCTTCCTTCGTCCGTCTTTCATATCTGTCAACCATTCATGCCCTAATGGTCCGGTTCATTGAGTTATTGCTTTCGGTTACCAGAGATCTTACTTTAGGCAGATATGTTTTGCTAGTTTGGGGAAGTTCTCATTAGGTTGTTATCGATGTTGTAGTTTTTCATATGGTTTCTCCTTTGGCTCCAGCGGTTGTACTTTGCCTGTCGGCTTTTGGCTTAGTCTTAGTGTACTTTCTGGTGTAATTTGGGATTTTCCATTTATCAATTCCATTTCTCGTGAAAAATAAAAGTAGAGATGAAAAATTATTTCATTGATCAGTGAATATCGATATTCAAAATATACAACAACCAAACAACGAATTTAGTCTTTAGGCTTTAATTGGTAACGTAATTTATCATGAGTTATGGGTATAATTCAAACTTAACTCACAAATGTTACCAATCATGCATTAAACAAAAATTTAAGAACTTGAAGTTGAGTTATATTGATTTACAATAGTTAGTTATGTTCTTTGTACAATGGGTTGACTTCACTACCTTCTCCCCCCCCAAAAAAAAAAGATGATAATAATAATATACATATGCATCCAAACTATCTTCCCTTCCAACTTTGAAGCTCTTGAATCTGATACCTAAATTTATACATTTNCCCCCCCCCCCTCCCAAACTACTCGAATTCATCAGTGAACCCCCAGACAATTAATAACTCTAAATTGAGATTAAAAACTTTAAAAATCGTGTTTTTGTTTAAATTAAAACCCAACAAATCCCAATTTTAAACCACACCTGATTTTAATCAAACTCAAACTTATCTTTCTAAAATTAAAAATTAACATTTGGTACAATTTTGAATGTTCCATTTTAAATAAAATGTTTTGTACTAATGTTTATGTGTACACACAACACTTTTATCATTCCAAATGCACTATATATATTGAAATATATAATTTCTAATTTTTTATATAACATAAGTAAAAATTTAGTATATATGTATGTATATATATATATATATATATATATATATTTCACTTATTGTAAAACAATTTCAACAAAAGTTAATTTTCAGTTTTAGAAAAATAAGTTTGAAGGAAAAAATAGTTTGGATGTATATAGTTTGGAGAGAGATATAGTGAAACAAACCCTTGTAAAATTGATAACTCAACAATTATTTCAACATCATGGAATCTCTTGTAGTAGAGTTTGAATTAAAAAAAAAATTCATTGAATTTTTTTCTTCATCTAACGTTCTTTGCTTTTTTTAGTTCTTTTTCTTAATTTTATTTCAATTAATTCATTTTTTATGTTATGAAAATACTTTTGGTCAAATATTTTTTCAGATTTTCATGTTAGAGTTTTTCCATTTAAGTTATTTTTGTCGTCTTTATTAATGATAAAACTTAATTGAAATAGATTACAAAACGGTAGAACCAAACAAACTAATCCCACAAATTTTGATAGTCAAAGCTCGGAATTTTAGGAGACAATGCCCGAGACAACTGGGAGTCAAAAGAGAAGCATAGCATTAAACCATAAAATACGGCCAATCACCGAAATAGAAGAAACTTGGAAAGAGTGCGACTCTCAGAAGCGACAAGATGCAGAAACACTGAAGGCACTAAGGCTGACGAAACAAACTCCACGATAAAACAAGCTCTAGAAGCATGACTTAACGAAGACCACGCCTAAGAATCCTCATAAAATTCCATTAACTACCTCTCAAAATAAGACACTAAGACCATTTAAAACAGACAATAGGAACCTAAACGATAGAAGAAACGCCAACAGAAGTCCGAGAGTGGCAAAGACTAAACTCGCAAAGAAAAGATTGGATAAACGCCATAATGAAGTCTCACCAATGGGAAAGTAACGATCACACCTAATAATAGAGAGAAGGAGTGACACCTCTTGCAGAGCCCGTCAACTTTAGAAGACGCTGACAAGCGATCAAACGCTGCAGAGGAGCATGAGCTAACCAAAATCAGAGCCAAGATATGAACCAAAGAAATAGAGAATCAACCAAACTAAAGACAAGAGAAAATTGCATCCCTTAACCAAGCCTCAAAACCATACCAGCACGAAAACACAAGTGAGGGTAGAAACCGACCCAAGCCACATAACTAACAACCACTACAACCGAAACACACCCAACCAAGCACTCCTAGAACCTTACAAGCAAGGAACAAGGAAGACTTACCGAGACCACAACAAAGAAGCAGGAGGCTCGACCCATAAACTCACCCACATGATGAGCCACCACAAACCGCACACCACCCAGGAGGAGCCGTGACTGCCAACCACATATGAGACTGGACACAGAGAAGATATAAGCTAGAAAAGAGAAGGAGAAGCTAACCTCTAAGAGACAAAACATGTAGCCTAGGAGAAAGCCGATAAAACCATAGACCATAGATATCTGGTGGAATCTCCAACGACGACATTTCCGGTCGTAAAACATAAATATAGGGACCAAAAATGCAAAGAAAAGTTGATACCTCAAATTTTTGAGGTTTTGAAGTATCATTTGGAATAGAGGATACCTCAAATTTTGAGGTTTTGAAGTATCTTTTGGGTCAGAGGTCATCACAAAAATAAAAACTTGAAAATCATGTTTTAAGTCACATATTCCCATGATGGTCAATTTATGAATAATATACGAGACGAAATTGTAAATATACTTTGGAATGTAAAAGGTTACATTTTATTTTATTTTATTTTTTCTAAATTAAACGTTAAATTTTAAATAGTTAGAAAATAAATTTGTTAACTTTTATATTCAATTTTGATAATTTTGTTAATTTATTTTAATAACACATTATGATTATACATTAGAAAAGTTATCAATCACTTGCATTACAAAAATGTTAACTCATATCATCTCCAACTCATCTCTATTATAGGTTAAAACTCTATTTTAAAGTGAAATCTTCACCAACTCAACTCTATTTTCCACTCTAAAATAGAGGTTTTACTTTTCCACTCTATAAAGGGAATAACCTTAATTTACACTCTATTTTAGAGTATAAATATTTTATTTAGAAAGTGGTCTTTTAATTGTTATTTTTTATATTTTACTAATCAATTCAATATTTTCATTTTTAAATATAAAAATAAAATAATAACCAATAATTTAAGGGATATAATAAACAAAATAACTTCAACTCAAAATACACAATAGACATCAACATATAAAATATCATTTCAAAATGAATTAATTGTTCATTTGTGAGATAAGATCTCTAATGAGAATAATTGAATTAAAAATTATGTTATGTTTTATTATTTTGTGATGTAATATAATTGTTTTATATAAATAATATTATGAACTCTTATTAGTTTTGTAAGAAATTAAAATAGTTGAGATCATTTTGAAAGTTTATAAATATAAGTTATAATTGAAAGTTAATTTTAAAGTGAGAATAAAATATATTTGAAATATTTTTTTATAGAGTAAAAAATAGAATTATGGGTTGGAGTAATACCCAACTCTATTTTAGAGTTACTCTATTTTAGAGTTACTCTAATAAAATAAAAAATAGAGTAATGAGTTGGAAATATTCTTATATTTTTACAACATACTTACTACATAAATTATCACATTATTTTTACAGTAAAATAAATCGAATTGTAATATATACTCAACGCTATTTTAATATCACATGTTATCAATCCGAATTGAGATAATTGTATAAAGTATCGATATTCTTAACCACAATATATATTATATAAACTAACTCAAAAATTAAAAAAAAATATAGCCTCCAAAATCTCAAAATCGATCACAGTATTTCATACATTCTCAACCGATAGTATACTATTTCCACTGTAGAATATTGGGACAGTAAACAAACATATCTAGCATTCAAGTAGATGCAACGGTTTTTGACCTACTCCATTGGAGGCTATCTTAACGACAAAGTTAAAGCAAAATTATATGTATCAAATCATCTACGTAACTGAATGTGATAAGCTCCTAACAATTTGAACCTCTAAAGGATGTAACAAACATTATGTTTCACTTTCACACGCACACATACGCCGTACTGATACTGTAGATTTTGCACAACTTTTCAAATAGTTGACTTTGACCATACACTCAATATATATATATATATAAATTTACAAAAAAAAATTATATATAACGTCGACAAGTTAAGCTATATAAAAATAATATATAGTAAAAATAACGTGATGTGAACTTTTAACTATTTTGACAAAATTGATACATACGTAATTTCTGTAATTCGGAATTTTATAATTACATAGAAACAAACTTCAATGAAAAAAATGCACCAAAGTCATTTCTTCATTGGAACAATTTTTCTATTTTAAAAAATAAAGAAGATACAAAGATGAAAAACCTAACCAAAAAAAAAAACAGTTTTTTCAAACTCAAAATCCAAAAAAGAGAGACAAATAAAATAATCTACTACCAAAAACCAAAAAAAGAACACAAGTTCTAGTGACAAAGCATCAGATCGAAATGATCTAAGATACGAAAGTCCAACAACCAAACTCTAGCAAAGTCGTAAGCTCCGAGCAGACAAAGAAAGACACTAAAGATCGAAACCTTGACCGCGATACCTCTTACGAGTAATATAACTATCTCTCATAAAAATACGAAAGCTTTTATTCTGAAAGGAAACTCACACAATGGCATCAATACCACTAAATGTAACATTTAGTAGATAATAAGAACGAACTCAAAACAAGAGACATTTGGTAAGAGCTAAGAGCATATCTCAAAAAGGAAGAGAACGTCGATGAAATCCATGAAATAGAAACAAAGGGCGTATGACTTCTAATACTAAAGCCAAAATCTAAAGATAACAGTTTTAAATGAAACTCGGAGAAAAAGGCTACGACATACAACAGAGCAAGTGTAAGATATGGTTTCCACCCAGACCCAATGGGCCAAATCTACCCAGCAAGTCCACCTCGTAAGCCCACACCAGAGGCTCATCTTAGGAATCGAGAGGCAAGCATAGGCGCCGAAGGAACAATGCGCCTAGTCCCCCTAAAACCCGCAGAACAATAGCCTATCGACCAAACCGCCAGAGAAACAGTACGTTTATCCAACTGCTCTACGTAGCCGAATTATGACAAGGAGAGCACTATAAAAAGGGAGAGAGCTCCCATGAAGAAGAAGTCAGCAATTTGAGAGAAAAGAGATCCTAGATAGAAGTTGGAAAGATAAATCGACTCTCTTAGATTCCTTATACTCTTTTTGAGTGCGTCAGACTTGTCGACGCTTTTATTTTACTTTACACTTGTAATCATCCCTTTCGAATACAAACCTAAATCAAGGGGGGCCTTCACCCTAGATTCAACAATTGGCGACTTTGCTGGGGACGATTTGAAAGGAACTAACATTCAACTCAACGACGCACTAGAAACATAACAAACACAACTCACATAGACGACTACGTCCAGATTGAAGACGTGACCCACCTCGAAGGACAAAGCATCGGGGATGACGACCACTGGAGGCCGACTGGACCAATGAATAGGATCCAAGGAGAACCCACGCAAGAAGAAACTAATCAAACTCTACTATGTCGACTAGAAGAGCAGGAAAAAGAATCCCGAAAACTGAAGAGAAAATTCGAAGCAATAATGACCACAAGCTTGCGAAGAGCCAAGCGCCAACGCCAAACGGCCTGCACCAAAACTAAATTCGTTTTTTTGTTTATTATCTTCATTTCTGAAATTCGTCTAAAGTCACAAATTAAATCGCCGCGTAGACCCACCTCCACACTGTAACCCCACTTACCAGAGCGAAGAGATAAGGGCACTAAAAGCCCAGCTTAGGGAAATGAGCTCACTCGTTCACAAAGCCACAAGTTCGGCTCCGGAAATCGAGCGGATCGTTGCATAAACCCAGAGAACCCCATTCATAAAAAGGATAACATAGACCAAGATCAAGCACACCGCAAAGATCAAATTCCCGATATTCGAGGGAAATGCGACCCTACTCACTATATGACCACCTTCACGATCGCGATGGGACGCGTCCAATTCACCCCCGAAGAAAGGGACGATGGCCTCTTCCAATTATTCATAGAAAATTTAGGAGGAGTGGCGCTCTCATGGTTTTCCCACCTAGAATCTAGGTCTATTGACAACTTCCAACAATTATCAACAGCTTTCGTCAAGCACTACTCCATGTTCATGGAGAAAAAGGCGTCGACCGCCGACCTATGGTCACTAAGCTAGGGACACTGAGAATCCTTCAGGTTATTCATAGAGCTATACAAAGGGGTGGTTTTGAGAGTAGCCATCTCTGAAAAAACCGCCATCTCCACACTCAGAATTGCGCTTTGGTACGAATCCAGATTTCGAGAGAAGCTACTATTGAACCAGCCACAACCCTAGAAGACGCCCTGCACAAAGCCAACCATTTCATCAAAATGAAGGAGGAAAAAGCTGCAATGGCACACAGACACACGAAAACCTACGACGGAAAGAACAAGGAAGAGAAGCTCGAACCTCGACAGTTCTATGAGGGCCAAGCCAAGCATGAAAAAGGAAAAAGACACACTAATTACCTCGTCAAAGAACATAAACTATAGGCGATGCAGAGATGAGACGATGATCGCAATGCTTACTGTGAGTTCCACAACCGCTGGTGTCACAACCAATACCAGGAGAGTCAGAGAAAGAGACGGCCAGAGGTGACCTAACCAATACCCCCCGAGAAACTAGAGAGAGCGCTCATAAAACTATCAGCCAAACCAGAACCGCAATGCAAGGGGAAGACAAGAGAGACAGGCCGTCGACAAGGACATAACGCACCCGCACATGCAAGAAAACGGTAGGAGGGATGAAGGCATTCCTAATCCCTGTTGAAGAATAAACATTATCATGGGCGGAATCCAACGATACGGCAACTCCATACGGTCAGCAGCGCGGCCAGAACATTTGGTCCTCAACACAAGAGGAGGGTCCACAAGCGGACCGTTAAGATAGGAACCAATCCGATTCACCATCGATGACCTAATAGGAGTCGAGAATATTCAGAAAATTTTCATCCTCGTAGAACTCGTTATCAAAGACTGTAAAATGACTAGAATTCTCATTGACACAGGGAGTTCGGTAGATATAATTTTCAAGAGCACCCTCTGCAAAATGGAAATCAGCGAGGAAGCTATCAAAAGGACCACGTAGTCTCTTATCAGCTTCGGGGGTGGCACCATGGAGACAGTAGGAACCATGAAACTACCGGTCCGGGTCGGTAGGAATGTCACAACCACCAAGTTCCATTAGTCGACGAACACTCAATCTTTAATGCCAATATGGGAACCCCCTAGCTCTCAGAAACCAAAGCGGCGTCTCCATCTTCCACCAATGCGTCAAGATCCCGATAGTGCGAGGAACCGTCACTCTCCAAAGCAACCAGAGAGCAGCGCGAACCTGTTTCATCACAGAACACAAGGCCCGCAAGACCGCCGAGTTATAGCAGCTACAACTGCGGAACTCCGAGCGACCGGACATATTCCCGAAGAACGAAAGAATCTTGACTACAAAGCTATCGAACAGGTCAACATCAACATCAAAAACCCAGAGAGATGTATCGGGGTCGGTCATGAGCTCGATGAGGAAATCATAGCAGAATTGATCGCCTTTTTGAAAGAAAACTCCGACTCCTTCGCATGGTCACTAGAATCTATGAAGGGGGTCGACCCAAGTATCGTCTACCACGAGCTGACCGTCGACCCGACTTTCAAACTAAACAGGTAAAAGCGGCGAAAGCTAGGGCCAGAGAGAGCGCAAGTAGTGAACAACGAAATGGAAAAGCTGCTACAAGCCTGGTCAATAGCCAAGGTCAAGTATCCAGAGTGGGTAGCAAACCTGGTAGTCGTAAAGAAAAAGAATGGCAAATGTCGGGTGTACGTCGACTTCACCAACCTAAACAAAGCCTTCCCGAAAGATAGCTATCCTCTCCCACACATCGACCGACTCATCGAGGAAACCGAAGGGAACAAGTTACTCTCTTTTATGGATGCTTTTTCGGATACAACCAGATAATGATGCACCCTGATGATAGAGAAAAAAGCGACTTTCATCACAGACAAGGGGACATATTGCTACTGGGTCATTCCATTTGGGCTCAAAAACATTAGGGCAACACATCAAAGACTAGTCAACTGAATGTTCGCCGACCTTCTAGGTACAACCATGGAAGTATACATCGACGATATGCTTGTCAAATCGTCATCCAAGGTCGACCACGTCAAACATATGCGCTCCTGCTTTACCATCCTTAACTAATACGGAATGAAACTAAACCCCACCAAATGCACATTCGGCGTAACATCATAGGAGTTCCTAGGCTAGATCGTCACCCAAAGAGGAATATAAGCAAACCCAAAGAAAATAAAAGCTCTCGTCGGCCTCCCCTCGCCGAAGAGCACTCAAAAAGTGGAGCGTCTAATCGGGTGCGTCGCCGCACTCAACATGTAAATCGACAGACAAGTGTCTGCCCTTCTACCAGCTGCTTCGAGGGAACAAAAGATTTGAGTGGGACGACAAGTGCGAACATGCATTCAAGGAGCTGAAAAATACCTCTCAACCCCACCAATACTAGCCAAGCCAGAAGACAGAGAAACTCTCTATCTTTACATACCGGTCTCCACCACCGCCGTTAGCGGCGTCTTAGTCAGAGAAGACCGAGGCAAACAACGACTGATCTTCTACACTAGAAAAACTCTAGACGGTGCCGAGGTTCAATATCCGACTCTAGAGAAATTAGCTTACGCTGTTGTCATCGCCACCAAGAAACTGCGACCCTATTTCCAATCACACTCCATTGTGGTCTTGACGGCCAAACTGCTCTGCGCAATTCTACACAGCCCAAGTCAATATGGAAGAATGGCTAAGTGGGTCGTCGTGCTTAGCGAGTACGACATCGACTTCAGGGGAAGAATAAGCGCTAAATCACAAGTTCTCGCCGATTTAATCATCGAGCTCCCATCAGAACTTATCGACAGAGTCGAAGCCCCCTAAATATGGACCCAACACGTTGACGGATCCTTCTGCTCAGTAGGGACGGGGATGGAAATACGATTAGAATAACCCAAAGGTGATATCCTCGAACAGTCATTTTGCCTCAGTTTCAGTGCATCTAACAACGAAGCAAAATACAAAGCCATCATCGCCGGACTAAAACTAGGAAAAAGAAACGGCGCCAGGAAAATCCGAGCTTTCTGCGACTCACAGCTCATCGCCAGCCAGTTCACCAGAGACTAAGAGGCCAAGTGTGAGCGGATGGACGCATATCTACGTGTGGTACAAAACTTGGCACATGAACTAGACCACTTATAAATCGTCAAAATTCCTAGGAGCAAAAACAAGATAGCCGACACACTAGCAACCATAGCCTCCTCCAGTGACTCACACCTTTGTAGGACCATCCCAGTCAAAGAAATTCAGAAACCGAGCATCAACAAGGATCTCGTCCATTTCATCGACGACCACAAAATCGCTGAAGACGACTTCGAATTCGGCGCCGATCACGAGGCCCTAACAACAGACTGGCGTGACGAGATTAAACTCAATATAGCAGATGGTGCCCTGCTCAAAGACAAATGGGCAGCCCGACGAGTCAAAGCAAAGGCGGCACATTTCATGATGATGAACGGACACCTCCTGTGTCGAGACTCTACCGGTGTCTTACTCACTTGCCTTGGAACCAATGAAACTGAACGCGTCATCTAAGAGATCTTTCCAATGGGTGAGCCCTAGCCCTCAAAATAAAGAAACATGGCCACTTTTGGCCTACCATGATCACCGACTGCCACAAGTATGCTCTGAAATGCGAAGAATGCCAATGCCACGCACCGACTAGCCACCAACCAACTGAACTGCTGCGAACATCGGCATCCCTTTACTCTTTCATGCGATGGGCGATGGAAATCGTCGGTCCCATGGCTTCCTCACAGGGACGGAAATACCTCCTTGTCATGACGGACTACTTCACCAAATGGGTCAAACCCAAATCCTACGCAGAAGGACACGACGTCAAATTTTAAAACTTCGTATAAAATTTTATCATTTGCAGGCATGAACTACCGTACAAGATCGTCACTAAAAATGGGACGCAATTCCGTTCCCAAAAATTTGAGAATTTCTGCGGCAAGTGGAAAATCTGACTAAGCCATTCAACGCCAAGATACCCTCAAGGAAACGGCCAAGCCAAAGCGATGAACAAGACCATCGTCGACATACTCAAAAAAAGACTCAAAAGAAGAAAGGGACTGTGGGCCGACGAACTCAACAGAGTTCTCTGGTCGCACTGAATGACGCCCAGAAGAGCGACGAACTAAACCCCTTTCTCCCTCGCACACGGAACATAAGCGATGGTCCCCTCCGAAGTCAACGTCTATAGCTTATGATGACTAAAGCTACTAGAATATAACAACGTTAACAACATTATGCTACACGACATACTCGAAAAGGCCGAAGAAATACGCGATCGAGCCCTATTATGGATCCAGAATTATCAACAAGCCGCAGAAAGGTACTACAACAAAAACGTCAACGTTAGTAGATTCTTCAGAGGTGACCTAGTTCTACGCCACTTCTTCGAAAATACCAAGGAGTAGCGCGCAGGAAAAGTAGACGTAAGTTGGGAGGGCCCATACCAGATTGTCAAACCGGGAATTTACCAACTCGTCGACCTCGACGGAACAATGCAACCAAGATCCTGGAACGCCTGACACCTCAAGCTCTACCAATACTGAGTCAGGTATGGTCACACCATGAATTACGAGTGGCTTGATCCCTCTATAATGGGTACGTAAGCAGCCCACAATAAGAGTGCAGCTGTAAAAAAAGGGGGGGGGATAGACACCCTCATTACCCTTCTTTATAATATAAATTCAGTCCAATATCATATCTCACATAAAGAACTGCAAAAAACTAAAAAGCCAAGTCCAAGGTCGCCGAGACAAACCTCGTAAAACAAAAAAAATCCAAGCCCAAGCTCGCCGAGAAGAACCTCGGAAAACAAACAAAAGTTGATACCAATCTCGCCAAGACAAACCTCATAAAAAAAGCCGACTCCAAACTCGCCGAGCTGAACCTCGTAAAAAGTATAAAGCCAAGCTCATATTCACAATGACATCCTAGCTAGATGTTTGCTATGGGAATAAGGAACAAATATGCAATAACACTTGCACTCAAAAGCCAAGTAACATACTTGCATCTCCTAGAGTACTCCGATCACCAAGTAAGCCGAGTCCAGACTCACGAGATCGTCGACTACCTAGGATAAATAGAGAAGGCCGAGGTTAAAGCAACCCACACCTTCAATATGACCGCTCATAAATAATCATCCGACAATATAAGAAAAACAAAACATAAAGATAACTAAAAATAGGGGAAAATATTCGATAAAACGAACAAGTTTTTTACATCTCCACGAGGCGGTCCAGAAGATACAGCAAAACAAGTCTTAAAAATATAAAGAAAGAAAATAAAAATCAAGCGTCCTGATCATCAACGGTGCCATCAGCACCATCATGCTGAATCGACGAGGCCTGGTCATCGACCGGCTGAGGAAGCTTGCTGGAGAGAATTGAAGAACCCACTAGGTTCTCATCAGCCAGCTCAGTCACAGCCATCTTCGCACGAGTTTCTTGCTTCGCTTCTAGCTGCTCCTTTACTGATTCGACTAACAGGTCGGGTACCTCTCCACCAAATCCTTTCACCATGTCAAAAAAACTCCTCTACCATTTTGAAACATGCAATAGCCTCCTCTACGGGCTGCACACTGCATCTTTCCTCCAAATGACGATAAATTTTAGCAAAGCGCTCGTCGACAGCAGCTCGCCACGACCTCTCAGCCTCCCCGCCTTCTCTCAAACAAGCTGGTTGAATTTCCTCACCACATGGGACATCTTCTTGTTGGCATCATCATAAAGAGGTTCATCTGGGTGTTCATATCGCAAAGCCTCTTCACCTCATCCTCCAGCTCGGTGTTGCACAAAGAAAACCCTCTTTCTCAATCTTAAGAGCTTCGCACTTTGCCACAACAAGCTTCATCTGCACCGTAGCCCTCTCACCAACATAATACCCTCTTTAGCTTGGGCATCAAGAGTCGCCCCCACCTCCGCCAAATCTTTGGCCTTCTTCTTCTCCCGCACATACAGATCACGGAACTTGTCTACATAGTGAGTTATGCGAATCAACGCTTCGCGTGCCTCCTTCACTTTCAGCTTGAATCACCTGAATATATGGTTCCCCAGCATCCCCGTCTATAAGAAATACAAAATGTTTAGTGCGAAACAACATTTACCTCAGTAAAATAACGCGACTAGGTACCTTGATATAGGAGGCAGCAAACTCATCGAAAACCTCTGCCATCTTATCATCCTGCTCATCCTCCACGAAAGACCCAAGGGGAATCAGCTAACGAACTAAATCTCCGCAGGCAGAGGCGTCGCCGTACATCCTCAGGACGTCATCATAGTAGAAGTCGAAAGGCACCTTTTCAGCATCTTCTCTGTAATGTTCCGTCACAATCAGATCTTCCTCTTCATCATCCTCCTCAACACCCTCGTCTCTGCCCTCAGGATCCATTTTCCCCCTCGTTCACCTTGACAACAGCACATCAAGATCCAAAGCTTCCCCACCTGTACTCCCTACAGGCAGGACCGGAGGATCGCCTTCAGGATTGATGATGACGAGTGATGCAGTATGGGTTCTTTTATGTGCCCTCAATTCATCAGCTGGCTTCCTTTTCCTTGTAAGAGGAACCTCAGAGATCATCCTCCCAACAGCCTTATCGGTAAGCGGCGCCAGGGCAGAGCCCTTTACTGGTCTTGATGCTTCAGCCATCGCCCCAATCACTAAAGTTTGAACATCCTTGGTCGCTCCATAAATCGCGACCGTCCCCATAAGCTTGGTGGAAACAGCAGCCTGTTTCCTCAAAGTCGTAGCCCTCAGCTCTTTGACGAAATTCCCTGACATGATTGTCTTGCGGACGATAGGACAGCGATCCCAATCAACTGAAGATGAAGTTGAGTTAGCAAAAATTTTAACATATGTCAATAACCACAACGAGACGACTTACCGGGAGAAAAGCGACAACGGTACTTGTTGAATTTCTTCTGAGTAATCTCCATCCACAAGGTCACCACCAAAGCCTTGATTCTTCTCACATTGTCAAAAAAATTCGGAGGGTAGTTTTTGATATTCAGCAGCATATCTACAAAAACAAGAAAACAATGAAAACAAGCAGAAAATACTACAAGATTGATGCGAGACTCTATCAATCTCCATATTCCATTTCATGGAATAGTTGTAACCACAAGCCGGAGCCAAAGCCTCGTTGAATTTCACGTAAAACCATCGACGCTTCCACTCCCATATCTTCCTCTTCACCCATCAAGGAACTTGTGTTGGTTCTTAAAGGTAACATAAAAGAACCCTGTCCTGAGGCTGATTCGGTCGACGGTCCTGGGACTAGGACTAATGTGCATCATCTCTTCAAATAACTTTTCACAAACATCGACCCCGACCTTTGCAGCCAATACAAGGATCCCTACCATATTGCGGAATGATGAAACTGTGTTCTGATAAATGGCCATCTGTTGCTTTGCACAGTAGGCGACAAACACCTTTGGGAAGGGAAACCATAAGTGCGCATCGAGGAAATAATTTTCAAAGACGATGAAATAGCCCTGCGTGGGTCCCACAACCTTTCATGGGGGCCCGGGATCCTAAATACCAGATAAAGATCGCTAAAGTTGCACTTTCTTGCCAGCTTGAGAAGTCACGCCTTGTTCATAATTGAGGGCTTCACTCCGGTTATTCTATCGGTCTCCACGGACGACAATCTAGAAGAGCCTGCCTCGTCCAAACGAGGTATGAATGGCTTGTTGGTTGGACCCTGGAAATCCCTGTCAACACCCCTATCTCGGAAAAATTCATCTGAAGTGTCGCTCCTACCCATTCGTTGCTACGAGAGAAACTCCTCCTTACAGCAAGGGGGCCATATCAGCCGAGTCTTCTGGGGGAGTAGAATCCCAGATCATTGGCTGAACATTTCCATTATTCAATTCGGCGGCTCGACTCCCTTGTCTCGCGGAGAGCGGGACCATGTCTAGAGGATCCTCTCAGAGAGAAGGTCCCCGATTCGTCTGCTAATCACGACGTTCTATCAACCCCTGCAGATTCTCCTGTCTTCTCTGCATGGTCGGAAGACATACTGTTCGTAGGGTCAGACGCGGGGTCAGGTTGACGAGTCGAGGACTGCACGAGACTGACAGACGGAGACGCTGAAACCTTCTCCAACTCGTCAACAGAAGACTCGGCCCTCTGATCCGACGCACTACCCCCCATATCCATTGGTACCACTACCCAGACTAAGGTCCATCAGGTCGCAAGCCATCACGTCGATGAAAATAAAGAACTTAGCTGGTGGGAAAAGTTAAAAAGAGAAAGTAGAGAGAAGGGAGAGCGAAAGATACCTTTGCTTGAGATGCAGAGTGAGGAAAACTAAAAGAATTCCGATATATATATATATATAT
>OVBE01006182.1:5641-17704 GCA_900406425.1 Iberis pinnata | reverse complement strand
TGGTCACTAGGGTGAATGAAAGATTGTAGTTTTGCTATGTTCTAGGTGTGAGTATCCGCAGAGAGAAAATAATCGACTTGTGTTGATGGAGGTAAGATATTAGTGGTGCTAAGTCGAGGTGTATAGGTATGTGTAAACTGGTCTAGGGGGAGCCAAGGATCCTAGAAAGCACGAATGGTTTCTTTATTACCTAAAATATTTCTGATACCAGACTTAACACTTTGGTGACTGCGATAAGATGTTTCCAGGCATAACTGGAGGTAGTAGGTAAAGTGGTTGATAGTAGGTGAGTATTGCGAAAGTATTTGTGTTTGAGTAGCTGACTGAGAAGGGAGTTGGGTTGGGTTAGTATATGCCACCCTTGTTTTGCTAGTAAGGCAATGTTAAAATTAGTGAGGTCCCGAAATCCTAAACCCCAATTCTTCTTTGCAGTTGTAAGCTTGGACCAGGCTATCTAGGGGATGCCTTTATTGCTACTTGTTGTTTTCCACCAAAAGTTACGAAACTCATAAGTAATGGACCTAATCAGCGAGGAGGGGATTTTGAAGCAGGACATAGTATAGGCTAGTAGCGCTCGTAAGACTGCTTTGAGGAGAATCTCTTGACCTGCTGTAGAGAGAAAACGATTTGACTAATTGCCAATTTTTGATTGGATACGGTCCAGTATTACTCTGAATGTTAATCTGGTGATCTTGCCTCGTAATTATGGCAATCCAAGGTAGCTTCCAAAAGAGGTAGTTGTTTGTACATTCACCAGGGAAGTAATATGTGTTTGGGTATCTAGAGGGACTCCATAGCCAAAGCGGACCCGCAACTTGTGATAGTTAATGATTTGGCTACTATGAGAGGCGTATGTAGTGAGGATAGAGAGGAGATTGTGGTAATCTTGGACTGAGGCTTGGCATAAGATTAAGGAATCATCTGCGAAGAGGAGATGTGAGACTGCAGACCCTCCACGGCTAGCTTGAAACGCACTTGAAGTACCATTGGCAGTTGCAGCTTATAGCATTTGTGTAAGAGATTCAGCACAAAGGATATATAGATAGGACGATAAAGGGTCCCCTTGTCTTAGCCTGCGTGATGGTACAGTATGACCGTAAGGTCGACCATTGATAAGTACAGAGTAAGTGACTGTGGTTAAGCATGATTTAATCCATCTACACCATTTAGAAGAGAATCCTAATTTGGTGAGAACACCGATAAGGAAAGACCATTCAATACGGTCAAAAACTTTACTGATATCAAGCTGACAAGATAAAAAAGGCTTATGTAGTCGTCGTTTGGATAGGGAGTGTAGGAGCTCGTGGGCAATGAGAACATTTTTGTGATGAGTCAGTGTGGGATCAAAGCAGATTGGTTCGGAGAAATCACATCGGGGATAAGCAATTTAAGGTGGTGGGTAGTACCTTAGATAAAATCTTATATGCCACATTGGTTAGACTAATTGGTCTGTAGTCGGAGACTTGAACAGGGTTGGTTGCCTTTGGTATGATGCAGATGTGGGTGTGATTTAGTTCAGGATAAAAGCAATCTTCCAAGGAATGTGTAATATAATTAATGATGCTTGGCTTTAGGACCGGCCAATGATCCTTATAGAAACCCGCATTAAACCCATCTGGTCCAGGAGAATTGTGACGACCCATTTGTTGAACGACAAGGGAGATTTTTGTCTCTATAATTTGCATTTCAAGCTGAGCATTCATTGTTTATGTTAGCTTTGGGTTGATATGGTGAAGGATGGGCTCATGATTGGTAGGGGACTGAGAGGTAAAGAGTTGTTGGAAGTAGCCTATGAACACGCGTTGGATTGTTGCATCATCCTCAAATGTGTTACCAGTTGAATCTTGGATAGTAGAGATACGGTTAATGNCCTTTTTTTTTTTTTTTTTTTTTTTTTTTTTTTTGCATGGAAGTAGGAAGTATTGTGATCACCTTATTTAAGCCACATGACTCTACTTTTTGTCTTCCAATATTCTTCCTCCAAGCGGTATTGGTTAGAAAGTCCTTGTTTAAGAGAGTTGATGTGCTGGAAATTTGGCAGTTCAACATCGTAAGCCTCTTGAATTTGGTGTTTGAGATCACATGTGAGTTGGAATTGTAGTGGGATTTCCATTGGGAAAGACCACGTCGGCAAGAGGCTAAGGTAGCACTAAAGCTGCGGGGATAAATATGGGAGCAATTTTCAGACCATATAGAATTGATAACATAGTATATTTGGGGGATATTATGCCAACGATTGTTGTATTTGAATAATTTTGGTCCTGTAAGAATGGTTGAGGCAATAGATACTAATAATGGTCGATGGTCTGAACCAATCTATGGTAAGGTTTATACCATGGACCTTGAAAGAGATTATGCCAATCATATATAGTCGTGGCTCTGTCAAAGCAACAGCGGACAATGTGGTTATATCTCCTACCTATCCAAGCGAATGTATCTCCTATGGTGTGTAAATCTTGTAGACCATAAGTAGTGAGGAAGTTATTAAAAGCACGGACTGAATGTAGAAGAAAATGCAAACCACCCGATTTTTCTAAGAGATTACTAATTTCATTAAAATCTCCAAGAAACAAAGTAGGTGCAGAATCTAATGATTTACAAGATAGAGATTTCCAAAACACAGAACGGTAACGTTGATGGGGGTATCTATATAACGAATTACAAAAGGTTGTGAAGTAGCAGATACAACATAAAAGGTAAAGCTTTGTTGACTAGGCTGATCAAAAAGAGTAAGGGTAACCGAGGGGTTCCAAAAAATAGCTAACCACTCCTAAGACATATTGGTTCTACAACAAAAGAGAGATCATAATGCAAATCCTTAGCTATCTTTTTAACATAAGAAGAGTGGTTCTTGGTTTCTGATAATAAGATGATGTCAGTTTGGTGAGCTCGCCGGAGATCAGAGAGATGCTGAACTGTCAAGGGGCTCCGGAGACCTTGACAGTCGCAGTGTAGAATCTTCATGGCGACTGTGGTGGTTGATCAGCAACCACCAAACCGTGGGGAGCAGTGAGATTGAGAGAAGTAGAGATCATCTGTCTGTTAGAGGGACTTGCATCATCTTCTTCATGTTCGAGAGCTTTGCGCTTAGAGTCACGTGAGGATGAAGGTTGAGAAGGGCCAGCAATGTCCGTGTAGGAAAGATAGGCTGGCACAGAACTGAGAGGGACCGTAGTAGCAGAGAGTTCAACAAATTGTATTGTAGAGGACCAAGTGGTGGAACGGAGTAATATCATTGCTTGTAAGGAAGTTTGAGCAGCTTTTGGGTTATCCTCTGGAGTGGTTGTTGTTGCTGTGATATATGACTGGACATGCATTTCTGGCTATAGAGCATCAGAGTTGAAGTCGGCCAGAGAGGGAACTGACGGGTCTTTAGATTCCTGATCAGGATTGAGTGGACAAAGGAATGAGTCTTGCGTCATCATACCACAGGAAGACCAGAACTTGCAAAGACAATCGTACACGAATCGGAAGAAAGTTGGTGGTCTGTTCTCATCAGGGTTAACCAAGCAAACAAAGGTAAGAGGAATGTGAATATCCATCTTGACGCGCATCCAGGCATGTACCAGTGAGTCCCTTGTAGGATCAACTATCTAGTATGTTTCCATATGGGAAAAAACATCTGAGAGGTCATCTAAGACAGTTCCATTCCGGTAGATATTGGGAAGGCCGTAGACTCTAATCCACAAAGACACTGTCTGCATGTAGTCGCCAAAGTTGCCGATTAGTCCATGCGTCCATGACCAAAGTCTAGCCACAGAAAGTCTAGGGACCTCGATTAAGGACAGAAAAAAGTGGTGTTCTGTGGTGAAAAAGAACTGGACTGTGCCATCATCATTGATTTGACCATGCACATGATCCACAAGTCGCCACGCCTTCAACATTGTGTTACGGATTCGAACCAAATTTTGTTGATCCGAGTTCAGACCACGAACAACGATGCTTAGTCGTGAATCTCGATCAAGTTGAAGTCGGGTTTCACGAGAGAGTTGAAGTGGTTTCATGTCCGCCCCAAGAGAGAGATTTTCACAATTCAGTGTCCATGGAGGTGAAAAAGGTTTGAAACAGAAGAATTACTAGAACTGAGTGAAACATAGTAGATAAGACAAAAGGGTGTATTGCATATGGTGTAAAGGCATGATTAAATAGGAGGAGACAAGGGCATAGAGAAAGGAAGACGAAGCGAAAGGAGGGAGACAGAACTCAGAGAGGAAGAGAATGGGATTTGTCGACAGAGTAGTGTAGAGAGAGGGAAGAGAAAGAAATCGAGAATGTTAGAGAGAAAAGGGAAAGATGAATCGAAAAAATTGCATGCAAAAAAGTTTTGATGATTTTTGACAGAGGAGAAAAGGTGTGTGTAGTGAGAAAAAGATAACATGCAGTGAAGTAATTATGATCTAGATTTTATCGCATAAACCAAAGTGTATATCGCACAACGGCGAAGACGAGGCGTCGCACTAAGGCTAAAGTTTCATAGAGAAACATTTTTGCTGTCTTACAATAAAAGCCTCTTTTCTTTCTCTTGAGATCTTTTGAAAAACTAATTTACCACTATTTTCAGTTCAAGGCATTATAAATAGACTATTTATAGTTTTTGATTAATAAATTTAACTTAATAAAAAATCACATTTTAACTAACTATTAAATACATTTCTAAAAGTTCATGGGTGCACTGTAGCACCCTTGATGGTTGCTATAGATTTGCAATTCTTGATGGTTGCTATAGATTTGCAATTGTTTATCTCCTCTTTTCACTGCAAATTATTTTTTTGCTTTTTCCTTTTACAAGTATTTTCGTCCATTTCGCAAAACATTTTTCTTACGTTTAAGATTAAGTTTAACATGGTTTGGTTTCAGAATTATTTTCAACGGCAATGGACCTGATTAGTAAGATTGCTTGTAGTTGTGAGAAATCAAGTTTACATTTTAATCGTTGTTCCACATAAACAAATATATTTTGATAAATGAAAATAAAACTTAACAGAGTTAATAATACTTAACTTTTGACTAATTTTATAGTTATATCGGTTTAGGGGAAAACGGTCAAGTCATATCCAAACAACATGTATCCTGCTTTTTCATACATGAACTTTAGACTAGTGCCTAAATCCTCCAAAATCTTGTTTCAAAATTATTTTGATCATAAACATTATTAACAGTGCCAAAATCCGTATTACATTTAACACCGTTTAACATACTGTTAACTGATAAGAAAAATGATTAATTCATACCCAAACAATTTTTATTGTGCCTTTTCATACTTGAACTTTGGGTATCTAAAGTAATTAACTATAGTTTTGCAATAATGATAATTTTGTACATAGCGCATCACATCATTAAACAATCATTTAGTATTTGCATAATTCATAATATCATTAATTATTTACAATAGTACCTTGCAAAAGTATATTTAATTATCCAAAATAACTATTCTTGATGATATACTTTTATTTTGGATATCATTATCGATTAGATTTATTTTGGATATCATTATCTGTAAATCAGTAGAGTAACCCTAAACAAGAAAGAACAGTTAATAATACAGAGGAATATAAGAGACGCGTCCTTTGCCTCTTTCCATGCAACTTCTTCGTACGAGTGTCTTTGCCGGCGGCTTCGGTCATCGGTTCTCTTAATCGTTTGTTTTAATTTTCTATTTTAAACAAAATTATTTAATACATTTTGGGATGGATTAGTGTACTTCTCCATGAAAACAAAATTAGCATATCTTTTCACTTTTCTTCTCTCCTTTTTGGAGTGTGCTTTTCCGGAAAATGAATTTCGACTTCATTCGATGGTTGGTTTTATCAACGTTATTTTTTGGCATAAATTGTTCAACACTATCTTTCTTTCATTGTAATTTCTTGGAGATTTGTTGGTTTTTTGGCATCAAATCCGACAACAAATACCGTCATGGCCGAGAGATGTAAAAAAAAAATTCATCCTTCTTTACGATGGTCGAAGCTAAATTTTGACGATATTGGGTGACGATACGTAATAGCAGAGATTTGAGTGTTAGAGTAGAATAGCAATATGGGATTCTCTCTGTGAATAAAAATGGTCGAAGACATGAGTTTTAGTTTGATTCCACTTTCCAAAAATCAAGATTCATTGTACAAGAAGGAAGGATAAAGCAATGGTAACTAGAAACGTTGAGTATCTCTTGATGAGAAATTCAAAGGAAAATTTAATAATAGTGACTCCAATATAGACTAATCGGTATTGGCTAGTCGAATTTTCAAGACTATACTTAGGAAGCATTTGATTTTTCTACGTGATATGGAGTTTCAACCAAATGGTGTCAGTAAGGCATACCTATCACCTATGAGTAAAACGAATTATGAAGAAGGAACATAACATGTTTGTCTACATGTTAGCGAGTATGGCTTGTCTCAAAAGAAAGCATCGTTTAATTCACTTTTTTATATCGTTTTCAACATATGGCACATATTTATGCTTATGCAATAATTTATTTTCTTAAGTTTTGTATTGTATTTGTACTATGATGTACCATTTTATGTTTCGGTATAAGATTTTAGACGTAAAATATAATAATCTATAAATCAATAGTATATTAAAAATATAATTATATATAATAATAATATCTAAAATAATTAACTATAATTTTATAATTGGTTATCGTTATCTACAATAATACAGTGCAAAAATAGTATTATTATAGATAATTAATGATATCATGACTTATGCAAATACTAAATGATATGCTAAATGATGAGATGCGTCATGTACAAAATTATTATTATTGCAAAACTATAGTTAATTACTTTAGATACCTAAAGTTCATGTGTAAAAAAACACGATACAAATTGTTTGTGTATGAATTGACCATTTTTCCTTACTAGTATATGGAATGTTAAATGGTATTAAACGTAATATGGATTTTAGCACTGTTAATAATGTTTATGATCAAAATAATTTTAAAAATGCAAGATTTAGTGAGTTTTGAGTGTAAATATTATGAAGAACATGAGAGAGAGATAACGGGCTGCGAAAATAAAGAGAGATGATAAAGAGATATATATTTCTCTATGTTATTCAATTGTAGACTTACAACATATTTAAATCAATACAAAACATAAAAGTAAAGAGAATACAAGCTATTATCCAGCATATTTTACAAAGGATTAGAGAAAGAAGCTTGTAGAAGAAGTTGCACACTTCCAAAGGCAAGTACATGAGCTTTTTTATCTCCTTTAATTCCAATGGTTATAATCACTTGAATAACACTTCTAGAAGCTTTAAACTCCCTTTTGGTAGCACCACATTCATTTATTAAAAGAACCAAAGTTAGCTTGATACACAATCTGATTTCTGGCTGAATAACACTTGTCTTTATCTCAACATTATTCTGTTTTGGACTTGATATTTTCTTCATAACTCAATACTTTCCCTCAAGCTTAACCATGATGAATGGATAAGCTTGGAACTATGGAACCTACCTCATTAAAAACCTCAATGGGAAAACCCTTTGGGAAAAAACTCATTGAGGGAAAAAGAGTACAAGACTCATAGTAAGTGTCTTCTAATCTTGATGAAGAGATGTGAGTCCACACTTTTCATGAATGAACTCACACACCTTCAAACTTGCTGCCTTGGTGAAAATGTCAGACAATTGATCAGAAATTCTTGTATAGCATGGAAGGATGATCCCTTGTTCTTCCATTTGCATAACTTTGTGGCAATCCACTTCAATGTGTTTAGTTCTCTCATGAAACACATTGTTGGATGCGATATGGATTGTTTCTTGATTGTCACAATGCATGGTAATTGGTATCTTGATCTCAATGCTCAAATCCTTAAGCAAACCATTTATCCAAACAAGTTAATTTGTAAGTTTCTTTATTGCTCTATATTCTGCCTTAGCACTTGAACATGACACCATCTTCTGTTTCTTGCTTCTCCAAATCACAAAATTTCCACCAATGAATGTACAATAGTTTGTGGTAGACTTCCTATCTGTTCGATCTCCAGCCCAATCCGCATCACAATAGCCAACAATTTATGTATTCTTGTTGCATCACATCCATACACATTGTCTAGGAACTCCCTTTAGCTAGGTATCTTAGAATCCTTTCAACCATGCCCCAATGATGCATTTTGGGAGCTTTCATATGCTGGCTAACCTGATTCACGACAAAACAAATATCAGGCCTTGTGATAGTTAAGTAGATTAGCTTACCAACCATCCTTCTATATTTGTGTTGATCTTCAAATGGCTTGTCTTCAATCTCCCCCTCTCTTATGACTTTGTAACCTTCTTCTAGAGGAGTCTTTGCTGGCCTTGTTCCTAACTTTCTTGTTTCATTCAAAAGATTAGGAGTATACTTTCTTTGCGATATGTGTAATCCCTATTTGGATCTATAAGCCTCTATCCCAAGAAAGTATTTTAGTTCTCCAAGGTCTTTAATGTCAAAAACAGATTTAAGAAACTCTTTAGTAGCTAAGTTCATGCCTTGTCATTTCTGGAGATGATAATATCATCAACGTAAATGAGAATGACTATAATACCTTCTAAGCTTTATAGATTAACGAGAGTGTGATCTTCTTCTGATCTTTTGAAACCTCTTGTTATCAAAGTTGAGCTTAATTTGTGGTACCATGCCTTTGGTGATTGTATGAGCCCATAGATGGCTTTCTTGAGCCTAAAGACCTTGCCTTGAGCCACTGAACTTTCAAGACCAGGAGGAGGGTACATCTATACCTCTTGTTCCAGTTCTCCTTGCAAGAATGCATTCTTGACATCCATCTGCAAAAAATCTCATTCAAGGTTAGTGGCTAAGGATAGTATAACTCTTACCGTGTGGAGTTTTTCTACTGGTGCAAAAGTATCTAAGTAGTCTTCTCCATAGGTTTGAGTGAACCCTCTTGCAACCAGCCTCGCTTTATGTCTCTCAACATCCCCATTACTCTTGTATTTGATGGTGAAGACTAACTTGGAACTCACGGCCTTCTTTCCTTTATGAAGATCCATTTCAGTCCAAGTTTTATGTATTTTCATGGCTTTCAACTCATTATCAATAGCCTCTCTCCATTTATTTTTCTCGACAGCCTCTTCATATGTTCTTGGAACTACTCCTTGGTCTAATTTACCTAAAAACGCTTGATGCTCAAGGAGAAATTGGGATAAGGAGCATACTTCTTTTATTGGATGTGCTACAGCCTTGTTGTTGTAGTACACCCTTGTATTGATCCAGTTTGATGTTGGCTTTTTTAATTCTTATACTTCTCCTCAAAACAGTTTGTTCTTGTGTTTCCTATTGTATCCCAACTTGATCATGACTTGTTGAACCCATCCAATCTTGATCATGACTTGTTGAACCCAGCCTTTCATCAGTTGATACATTTATTTCTTCTTGATCATGAGATTGTGTGTTCCCCTCATGATCAGAATGGGATGTACCTTCACTAGTAAGAGTTGGTGTGTTTTGAGGAGTTGGGGATAAATTGGGACGTTATGTTGGGGCTAATTGTTGATTTAGGCCTAGATGAATGAGTATATTCCTTAAATTGGTGGCCCTATCTGAATGTGAGTTTGATAAGTCTTTTAAATCCTCCCAATTATTTCATCAAGAAACCTTTTATGTTCCACAAGCTTCACCTCTCTAGATATAAGGACCTTTCTTGTTTCAGGTACATAACATGTGTACCCTTTTTGAGTTGTTGAATACCCGATGAACATAGCTCTAGTGATTTTAGCTTCAAGCTTGTTTCTTTGTTCTCCTTGATAGTCGGTTTTATCTTGTTTAGTACCTCAAGTGGAGATATGTATTGTAATATCTTGGTTGGAATGCGGTTGATCAAATAACATGCTAAAACAACAGCATCTCCCCAAAACCTCTTAGGTACATTTGTATAAAACATCATAGATCTAGCCACCTTCTTCCTCTCAACCACCCATGTTATGTTGTGGTGTGTAAGGACAACTTTTTGGTGAAGAATTCCATGTTTTGTAAGGTGTTGCTTAAAAGCATTGCTGGTATATTCTCATCCATTATCTGATCTTAAAATTTTAATTTTAGCATTGAAATGATTAGAAACATAAGTTTGAAAGTTTATAAATGCTTCTAAGACCTTATCCTTTGATTTGATTGCAAAAATGTTAGCCATGTATATTTTGATTTCTCATCTATGAAAGTAACAAAGTATTTATGATGTTCTCTGGATTCGCATGGTGAAGTCCAAACATCATAATAAATCAAATCAAAATAGTTTTCATAGATGGTTTTAAAATTGGGAAACACTGATTTACAATTTTTACCAAGTATACAAGCTTCACAATCATTGTTTTCAAAAGATATACTAGGCAATATAATCTTTAAAGATCTAAAGTGAAGATGTTATAGCCTAGCGTGCCAAATAACATTGCTAACATTGTCCAAAACATAATGAAAAACATAATATATGGAAGAATTAAGCTTGTTGTATCCTACCACATACCAAGCACCTCTTGAGTTTTAATATCATGAAAAGATACATCATTAGGTCCAAAAATAACATTGCAATTCAAGTCATTTGTGATTTTCTTAACCGATAACAAATTGGATGTAAAGGTGGGCATGTAAAAAGCTTTAGAACCTTTTTCAAATAGCTTTAGACTACAATGCCTCTAATAGGGATCTTATCACCATTAGCAATCATAACATTTCCTAGAGCATGTTCTAGGTTCTCAATTAAGTCTAAGTTATCAATCATGTGATGAGAAGCACCTGAATCTATAAGTAGATGCTTAGTGTATCTATTAAAAATTTTGGCATGAAATGATTCACCTATCACATTACAAATCACATTACCAGACATGAAGGCTTCGTTTAGAGCTTTTAGGAGAGCATCTAAGTCACTTTTTCTCACAAACTTATCTTGGGCAGTAGGTGTGATTTGAGGTGTGTAAGAGACCAATGCTAGAGACTTGTTTTCATCCCCTTAATTAGATGATCCAGCCTCATTCTCTTTTATGTCTTGAGCCAGTTTTTCCCTTGTACTATTGTACCCATTGTTGTTTCTTGGCCTAAAATCATTGTTGGAACCTTTAGGCCTGAGATGAGGATGTAAAAACCAGCACTTATCCTTCAAGTGTCCTTCTTTTTTGCAATACTCACAAATCATATTCTTCCTATCATCTCCTTTGTATAAGCTCTTATTTTCCATTACTAGTTCTTTTTTTCCTCCAAATAGACCATGGGAACCTTGCTCCCTTTGAATTTGTGAGCAAACGCCTTCTAGAGATGGTAGTTTGTCAACTCTTAAGATGTGCTTGATCAGGTCATTGTAGGTTTTCTTAAGAGTAAGTAAGAGACCAAACACTTTATCTTGTTCCCTCTTTTCATTTAGGACAACAACACCTAAGGAAGAAGGTCTAAGCATTTCCAGTTCTGCCCATAAAGCTCAAAACTTCCCAAAATGCTTTGGAAATTCCAAATCTTCTTGAACTAGATCATTGATTGCCTTTTTTAACTTCGTACACTATGCTCAGGTTTGAGACATTCCCAAAACCATTGTAGAGTGTGTCCCAAAGCTCCTTGGCATATTCACAATATGAGTAAGCTTCTAATATATAAGCATCAAGAAAGCATAGTATAATTCCTAATATCATTTGGTCTTCTTGGAACCATTTATCTTCTTCTTCACTTGTAGCATCATTTTTGACATTTTCTTTGACAAATACAGCATGAGCATCCTTAACAACATGCTTCCACAGTCCTTTACCTCTTAGGACAGTCTTTATGGTTCTTGACCATAAGAGATAGTTCATACCTTTTAGAATGACTGGAACTGCTAAGTTCTTTTGATTTTCCATTGTTATAGCTTAAAAACCAGAGAGAAAGCTAAAGGAAGAGTAGAATAAAAAAACATAATGTAAGTATGTAAAATGAAGAGACTTAACCGATTAGAGTGAGTAGAATAGGTAGATTATGCGGAAAATAAAGGTGAGGAGCTTATAGCTCTGATACCATGTAAGATTTAGTGAGTTTTGAGTGTAAACATTATGAAGAACATGAGAGAAAAGATAAGGGGCTGCCAAAAGAGAGAGAGAGAGAGAGAGAG
>OVBE01006181.1:0-20307 GCA_900406425.1 Iberis pinnata | reverse complement strand
TGTTTCTCCTTAGAGAAGATGGAGAAATCGTACCTGAAGAAGAATAAGATGTTGGATTCGAAATTGAAGAGGAAGAAGAAACATCTGCGGCTGTTGGAGAGTTGTTGGTTACAAGAAGGACTCTAAGTGTGCAAAATCAGAATGAAGAAACATGCCAAAGAGAGAACTTATTCCACACTCGAGGCTTCATCAAGTCCAAGGTCTGTTCTTTGATCATTGATGGTGGAAATTGTACTAATGCAGCTAGTGAAGTTATGGTTCAGAAGCTGAATCTGAAGACTATTCCTCATCCACATCCATATAAGCTACAATAGCTTAATGATGGAGGAGCTCTGACCGTAACTCACCAAGTTCTAATCAACTTTTCAATTGGAAAGTATGAAGATGAAGTTATTTTTTATGTATTGCCTATGGGGTCAAGCCATGTGCTTTTGGGAAGACCTTGGCAATCAGATAGAAAAGTCATGCATGATGGGTTCACAAACAAGCACATCTTTGAGTTCAAAGGAAGAAGAATCACGCTGGTCCCTTTAACTCCAACCGAGATATATCAAGATCAGATGCAAATCAGGCAAAAGGAGAATGAAAAGATTTCGACCAGCCTCTACATCAATCACAATGAGTTCTCTAAACTTTTTGATTCAGAACTTACTTGCGTTATATTCATCTGCAAAGATGTTGTTGAAATCTCTAACCAAGCACAGGAATTACCAAGTGAAATGAATGAGATTTTGCAGGAATACAATGATGTCTTTCCTGATGAAATTCCGCAGGGTCTTCCACCAATTTGTGTAATAGAGCACCAGATTGATCTAGTTCCTAGTTCAGCGTTACCAAACCGACCAGCCTATCGCATAAACCCAACCGAAACTAAGGAGCTTCAGAAGTAAGTTGAAGAGCTTCTAAGAAAGGGACAAAATCCGAGAGGCCCTTAGTCCTTGTGTTGTCCCGGTTTTGCTAGTGCCGAAGAAAGATGGAACCTGGCGGATGTGTGTAGTTTGTAGAGCCATCAAAAACATCACAGTGAAGTACCGGCATCCAATCCCGAGATTGGATGACATGCTAGATGAGCTTAGTGGATCAACAATCTTTACAAAGATCGATCTCAAGAGTGGCTATCATCATATAAGGATGAAAGAAGGTGATGAATGGAAGACGGCGTTCAAAACAAAGCAAGGACTTTATGAGTGGCTGGTGATGCCATTCGGTCTAACAAACGCCCCAAGCACCTTCATGCGCCTTATGAACCACGTTCTTAGGAGATTCATCGGAGTATATGTGGTGGTATACTTCGATGATATTCTCATCTACAGAAAGGGTTTGCAAGAACATTTAATTCACATTAATTATGTTTTTGATGTATTGAGATCCAAAAATTTGTTTACAAATCGAGCCAAGTGCTCATTTTGTACTAATGAAGTTGTCTTTTTAGGCTTTGTTGTTAGTGCGGAAGGAGTTAAGGTAGATGAAGAAAAGATAAAGGCTATCAGAGATTGGCCGAGCCCAACCAACATCAGAGAAGTCCGCAGCTTCCATGGACTAGCTAGATTTTACCAAAGATTCGTTCGGGATTTTAGCACCTTTGCAACCCTTTTGACCGAGATTATCAAGAAGGATGTTGGGTTTAAGTGGGAGGAAAAACAAGAACTAGCCTTTCAGGCTTTAAAAGAGAAGATTATCAATTCACCTGTTCTTGTATTACCTGATTTTCTGAAAACGTTTGAGATTGAATGTGATGCTTCTAGTGTAGGAATAGGTGCCGTATTAACTCAAGATAAGAAGCCTGTGCCGTTCTTTAGTGAGAAGTTAGGAGGTTCCTACAATGAACTATCCAACCTATGAAAAAGAGCTATATGCATTGGTGAGAGCTCTACAAGTGTGGCAGCACTATCTATGGCGAAAGGAGTTTGTCATCCACACTGATCATGAGTCCTTAAAGCATCTCAAAGGGAAGAAAAATTTGAATAAGAGACATGGAAGATGGATCGAATTCATTGAGACATTCCCATATGTCATCAAGTACAAGAAAGGTAAGGACAATGTAGTTGCGGATGCATTGTCCCGAAGGTACACTCTTCTTTCTACATTAACGTCTAGAATCTTAGGATTTGTATGTGTACAAGACTTGTATGAGGCTGATCCAGAATTTAAGGATGTATATTCCAAATGCTCTAATTTTCTTTTGAGAAGGTTTATAGGCAAGCAGGTTATCTATTCTTCTGTAACCGATTGTGCATTCCTAGAGGGTCAATCCGAGAGTTACTGGTGAGAGAAGCACATGCAGGAGGACTTTCTGGTCACTTTGGAGTGACTAAGAAGCTTCTCGGACTTCAATCAAGGTTCTACTAGCCGAACATGAAGAAAAACGTGGAGAGGATTTGCTCAAGCTGTTCAACGTGCAAACTAGCCAAGAGCAAATCGCAGCCAAACGGGTTATATACTCCTCTCCCTATTCCTTCTCAACCTTGGACTGATATATCCATGGATTTTGTGATTGGCTTGCCTCGGACTAGAAATGGCCGAGATTCGGTATTTGTTGTTGTTGACAGGTTCAGTAAGATGGCACACTTCATAGCTAGCCACAAAACCGATGATGTTGTGAGTATAGCTAATCTGTTTTTCAGAGAAGTTGTAAGGCTCGATGGGATGCCTAAGACAATAGTTTCAAACCGAGACACGAAGTTCCTCAGTCACTTTTGGCAAACTCTCTGGGCAAAACTAGGAACAAAGCTCCAATTCTCTACAACTTATCATCAACAAACCGATGGACAAACAGAAGTTGTCAACAGATCACTATCAACGCTCTTAAGAGCCATGAACAAGAGCAACTTAAAGGCGTGGGAAGACTGCTTACCACATGTGGACTTTGCTTACAATCACGCTAAGCATTCTTCAACTATATTTTCTCCCTTTCGAAATTGTTTATGGTTTTAACCCCAATTCCCCTTTAGACTTGATTCCTTTGCCTGAGGAAGAACGTTGCAATGTTGATGGTAAAAGGAAAGCGGAGCAGATCCGGAAGCTACATGAACAAGCTAGGATTAACATAGAGAAGAAGACGCATCAATACCAAAAGCATGCTAACAAGGGACGCAAGGAGTTGTTGTTTGAAGTTGGTGATTTGGTGTGGCTACATCTGCGCAAAGACCGATTTCTAGAAGAGAGAAAATCCAAGCTAAAGCCCAGAGTAGATGGACCCTTCGAAGTCGTTCAGAAGATCAACAACAATGCCTATAGACTCGACTTAAAAGGGAAGTACAAAACCTCTAGTTCATTCAATGTTTATGATTTAATTTCTTTTGTTACAGATTCCGATTTGAGGTCAAATTGTTTTCAAGAAGGGGAGGATGATGTGATCGTGGATGGACATCAAGAACCAGAACCTGAACCGGAGCTTGAACCGGAGCAGCTTGAACCTGAAGGGAGGATCATGAGATCAAAGGCAAGAGAGTTGGCGAATCAAGCCCACGTGATGCAACATTCAGAGATAGAAGATCAAGCTTGCAACATCTATCAGCTGTCCAGGCTTGACGTTCCAAAAGAACAAGATCGCTGATCGGTTAGCTAAGTGGGTATTGTTTGTACTCTTTTGTCCTTAGTAGAGATGATCATTTTTACCGTATTGAGTTTATGGTCAATCACTAAGGTTTTAACGAGGCACGTTATCCACTTCTTTAAAGCTTTTTGAGAAGAATCTAGCATAAGTATTTTATAATACTTGGCAAGATTAATAAGGTCTTCTAGAAGCTGAAACTTACCTTCTAAGGCTCAGTAACTTACCTTCCAAGGCTCAGAAACTTACCTTCCAAGGCTCATCTTCTAGAAGCTGTTTTCCATTTGCTTTTAGTTTATTTATTTTTATTTTCCTTTAAGGAATGGGATATGTTAGAAAATCCCTAGGCTCATGTGCCTATAAATAGATTTCGAACCTCTCTCTTTTTCTTTAGCAAGTTTATGTCGTAGAAACACTTTTGTAATTGTTCAAGAACAATTTTGAATCCTCTTGCTCATAAGGTTAAGAATCTCGGTTGTTATTCATTTGTGAAAGATTCAGAACTCCTTATATCCTTGTTTTTCTAATCCATAAGACTTACAAGCTTTCCATCTATCTCTTTCCATCCCCTTTGTTCGAAATTCATCATCTAACACCAGCCATATCCTTGAGCACATGTTCGATCATCACAACCAACCTCATCGGCCAATTCCCTAAGAAGTCTCGGCCTAATCAGATTCTGAATAACATTGTTAGCCATTGAGGTGGATGAGCTAGCGTTTTTCCGAGTTTTCCGGTTTGAGCGTTCTAACTTCGCGAGTTCTTGGTTACTGAGGTTGATAAATTCAGAGGATTTGTTAGATCTTTTGGTCATGCACCTGCAGAATAAAAACAAGAAGAAAAAAAGAGATTAGTATTGAAAAATAAAATCTTAGACGAGACTCTAAGTAAAACTTAAAAGGCACTATTGGTCCCCGGCAACGGCACCAAAAATTTGATATACTCAGGTTTTAACCCAAATATATTCACTGCAAGTGCATAGCAAACACAGTAGTATAAGAGGGATCGAATCCACAGAGACCAAGAATGTACGACTTTCAGTTCTAAACTCGATTCTAGCTAAGAAAAATTGAATAGAGTTTATTGAAATTAAGAATAAGCAATAACAAAAAGCGGTTTTAAAGAAAAAAGATAAAGCGCTATGTATCAGGGAATTCCATAGGTATTCAGGTTTGAAGCTCAGGTTAACATACATGATTTACTAATGAAAATATTTCTCAACTCAAAAGACAATTAAAGACTAATCTTCTCCCGAAGTTTTAGATCCCTATGTTCGAATTACTAACGATAAACTCCCGCCGTATATAGATAGTTCAGTCATGCATTAGATTTAATATGTTCATAAGCATCTAAGACAATACTTCCGCAAGCAGAGACACTTATTCATCTAGACTAGGTCAGATCTCTAAACCAAAACCCTTTGTATTTATTAACGTATTATCATGAACTAAGTGATCAAGCTAATTCAAGCATTAGAAACAAATCTAGTTAAGGTCCCTTTATCAAACCTGGTTTTCCTGGGAATCCCCTAAAACCTAAAAGGTGAACACTCATACATAGAAAAGTTAACATAATTCATAATAAGAGAAGAACACATATTCAAAAACCAAATCAATAAAATGGAAACATAGTTCAAAAATCTTCTCTAAATACAGGGTTTCAGATCTCTTCTCTCTGAGAAATAAAATACCTGATATGTGTTGTTCTCTAAAAAAAAAAAAAATTCAAACCTAAGGTTTTTATAGTCTAAAATAAAATAAGGAAAACCAAATCCCATAAGGAAAAATCATAATAAGTCTTGAGGACAATTGCGTCATTTCGGTTATCTTCAATCTGGTTCGGGCAAAGGGATCGATCGATCCATGGACGGATCGATCGATCTATCGTTCTTCTTTCTCCAAGATCGATCTATCCTGGCCTAGATCGACTGATATCTTCATGTGTGCATATATGGATCGATGATTCTTCAGTTTGGGTTGATCCGTCCATCTTCATTTCGTCCGTTTGCACCTGAAATCTTCTGAAAACCATCCTTTTCGCTCCAGAACGTCCCAAACACCTAAAAATCCTAAAAATACATCAAAAACACAAGGAAAATACTCGGATAATGCCAAATAGCAAGTATAAATACCCACTATAAGGCCTTAAAACCGAGTGTTATAAAGAACCAAATCACTAATTTCCAGCTCTTTGTTGATGATCTTATTATTATGGAAAGCTTTTGTCCTCTCTTTATAGATCTTGTTATTCTCATAGGCTTTGAGCCTAATCTCATCCAATTCACCAAGTTGAAACTCCCTCTTTTTTTTCACTTTTAATATCAAAATTCAGCAATTTGACCACCCACATAGCTTTGTACTTTAATTCCACCGGGAGATGGCAACCTTTGCCATAGAGCAGGTTGAATGGAGTTGTAACTAGTGGAGTTTTAAATGCGATCCTATATGACCATAAGGCGTCATCCAACTTAGTAGACCAATCCTTCCTTGCCGTTCCAACCGTCTTCTTAAGAATGGCCTTGATTTGCTTATTCGATACTTCCACTTGGCCACCTGTTTGAGGATGGTAAGGTGTAGCTACCTTATGCTTTACTCCATATTTCTTCAGCAAGCTCTTGACTTCTTATTGACAAAGTGTGATCCTCCATAGCTAATGAAAACTTTTGGGACACCAAACCTTGTGAATTTGATGCTCTTAAACATTTTCTACACCACTTTAGCATCATTGGTGGGACTTGCAATGGCTTCCACCCACATTGACACATAGTTAACCGCCACCAAGAGGTAGCTATTCGCATAAGAAGAAGGAAATGGTCCCATGAAGTCTTTTCCCCATAAATCAAAGATCTCCACTTCCATGATTGGATTTTGTGCCATTTCATTCCTTTTGCCAATGTTGCATGTTCTTTGACATGAGTCACATTTCAAGATAAAGGTGTGAACATCCTTGAGCACTGTTTTCCACCAGAATCCTGCTTGAAGAACCTTAGAGACTGTCTTGAAAGTGGCAAAGTGTCCACCATATGAGGATCCATGACAGTGTAGAAGAATCCCCTCAACTTCTTCTTCAGCAACACATCTTCTGTAAAGCCCATCTTTATTCAAAGTGTAAAGATATGGTTCATCCTAGAAATACCGTGTGATTTCTCTAAGGAACTTCTTCCTTTGATACCCTTCCAATACATGTGGATCTTTCTCACAAACCAAGTAATTAACGATATCTGCATACCATGGTTCATTCCACCTGGCAACGGAAACTTCTCCAAGGACATATCCTGGATCTACAGCTTTATTCAACTTGTTGATCACTATAGATATCGACATCAATTGCTCTTTGGATAACCAATCGCCAATGGGAATTTCATCATCAATCCTCAACCTTGATAAGTGGTCATCCACTCCATTCTCAATACCTTTCTTATCCTTGATGTTAAGATCAAACTCTAAAGCAAAAAGATCCATCACAGAAGTCTCGGTTTAGCGTTTTTCTTGGCTAGTAGGTGTCTCAAGGCAGCATAGTCAGTGTAGACAACGAATTTGGAACTAACCAAATAAGACCTAAACTTCTCAAATGCAAAGATAATAGTAAGCCATTCATTCTCGGTTATAGCATACTTTACTTGGGTATCATCCAATGTCTTGCTTGCGTAGTAGATAACATCGAGCTTCTTGTCTTTTCTTTGACCCAGAACTGCTCCAACAGTATAATCGATTGCATCGCACATGATCTCAAATGGGAAGTCCCAATCAGGTGGCTGACCTATTGGGTCACTTATCAACTCTTTCTTGATTTCGTTAAAAGACTTGAGACAGTCTTCATCAAAGTTGAACTCTACTTCTTTACACAAGAGCCTTGTCAATGGTCTAGCAACTTTTGAAAAGTCTTTTATAAACCTTTTGTAGAACCCAGTGTGTCCCTAAAAGATTTTGATTTCCTTGATTGAGTTTGGTGCTGCAAGACTAGTCATGACATCAATCTTTTCTCTATCAATTTCAATCCCATTCTCTGAAATTTGATGCCCGAGAACTATCCCATCTTTGACCATAAAGTGTCATTTTCCCAATTAAGTACTAGATTAGTCTTTTCACATCTTTTCAGAACCCTACAAAAATTGACAAACACATAGCAAACAAAGAGCCATACACAGAGAAATCGTCCATAAAGACTTCAATCACATTTTCAATCAAATCAAAGAAAATAGACATCATGCAACGTTTAAAAGTGGGCGGGGTGTTACATAATCCAAACGGCATCCTTCGATAGGCAAAGGTGAATAGGGGCATGTGAAAGTGGTTTTCTCTTGATCTTGTGGATGAATGAGTATTTGGAAGAATCCAGAATACCCATCCAAAAAGCAATAGTATGGATGATTGGATAAACATTCAAGCATTTGATCGATGAAGGGTAATGATCTTTTCTAGTGGCAGTGTTAAGTTTCCGATAATCAATGCACATCCTATGCCCACTTATAGTTCTAGTAGGGATCAATTCATTGTTGTCATTTTTCACTATGGTTATACCACCCTTTTCGAAACTACATGGACCGGAGAGATCCAAGTGTCCGAAATTGGGTATATAATACCGGCATCTAGAAGTTTCAAGATTTTCTTTTTAATTACTTCTTTTAAGTTTAGGTTCAATCTACTTTGATGCTCAATAGAAGACATAGACTCATTCTTAGGTGGATTCTATGCATGCACAAGGTTGGTGAGATTCCCATAATGTCATCTAAAGAATATCCTATTGCTTTCCTACACTTTCTCAATTCGCAAGTCAAGTCATCAATCTCATCAACACTCAAATCATCATTCACTATAACTGGGTAAGACGAGTTATAGCCAAGAAATACATAATAGAGATCTTTAGGTAAATGTTTGAGTTCTACTTTGGGAGCCTTGAGCTCACTTCAATCCTCATCAAAGCTAGACTTACTAATGCTAGCTTCTCCTTCATAATCGAGTGAATTAATGCAAATTTGTCTCAAGTGGAGCGCATTCCCCTTTTAAGGCCTTATGAGAATTAAGTCATTCTCTAATATCTTTTACTTCAGAATTTAGAGTTCTTCGTTCATTGGGTTCAACCGTTAAAGTTAATTGAAAAGCGTCTTCAGCAGCTAGCTCCTCCAAGTATTCAGTTGCGAGATCGTCCATTGTCTCAACATAGAAGACTTGGCCATCTATTGTTAGCTTCTTCATGATCTCCTTGATGTCATACTGTTGCACATGGTCTTTACCCAAGTGCAAGTCCATATTTCCCTTCCTAACATCAATATTGGCTCCAGCGGTTGCCAAGAATGGTCTCCCAAAGATGAGTGGATCTCGTGGTTCCTCCTTCATCTCCAAGAATAAAAAAATTAGTTGGAACTTTGGTGTTTCCTAATCTCACTAGGAGATCCTCCAACATTCTAATTGGCATTATTACAGACCTATCAGCCAACAAGAGAGAGAGATCTTGCAAGGTTTTAAAAAAAGAAACCAATTTTCTTAGAAATAGAGTATGGATTCAAGCTAACACTATCACCAAGATCACATAAATATCTTTCAAAGGTAAAAGGCTCGAAAGCACAAGGAAGAGTAAAAATCTCTGTGTCTTCAAGTTTCTTTGGGGAATTATCTCGTTTGATGATTGCACTACACTCATGCGATAGTATAACCATTCCTTCCAAAGTCTATAGATTCTTTTTGATTGTATCTTTCAGAAACTTGTTGTAATGAGGAACAAGCATAAAGCATCAATGAGGGTCATGATAATTTGAACCTCCTTCATTTGCTCTTCAAATTGAGATCTATACTTTTCCATTAGTTGCTTCTTGAATCTAACCAGAAATGGAAGCTTCAGTTCATGAGGAGGTGACTCATAAACTAGTGCTTTTCGTGTAGAGTCTTCACCATTGACCTTCCCTTTACCCTTGGATTCGACCATTTTCTCTGGAGTTGGTTTCTTAACCACAATCTCTTCGCATAACTCTTCATCATCTTGAATGGAAATGACCTTCCCCCCGTCTTGCTTCTTATTGTTGTCAATAAGGATTCAAGGAGGCAACTCTTTGCCACTCCTAAGAGTGATGACATTGATGTATGCCTTAGGATTGTGTTCATATTTCCCGGTAGTTGACCCATTGGTCTCTCAGACCTTGATGTCATTCGAGCTACTTGATTTTCCAAGGATTTTAAGTGAGAAGCCATACTTTCAATCTTGGCCTAGAGATCATCAGTTTTAGCATTGATGTCTTTTTGAATACCCCAAACTCAATGGCATTATTTCCTTAGCTTTCTAAAATTTGCTTCAAAAATTGATTGGTGTGTTCTGGAGTGGTAGAAGAACTTTTAGAAGCGTGTTGTTGAGAAGATATAAGGTTGGAGAAACCCGATGGTTTGTTGTTGAATCATTGTTGCTTTGGTTTGAATCCTCCTTCATTGTTGAATTGAGGTTGAGGTTGGAAACCATCTTGATGTTGCTGCTTAGGAGGATAGACTTAGTCCTGTGGATTGGCAATATTGGTGATGCGATATGAGAGATTCGGGTTTTGTTGGTAGTTGGTGTAGCCCGTGTTGTAACCTTTGTTACCCACAAAAGCTAATTCATCAAGAGTATCTTCCTGCTGAGGTTGGTAATCAACTTGTACATCACCGACAAAGTTGACAGCTCCTTGTTGAGAAAGGATGAACTTTTCTAACTTGTCTTCAAGAGATTTCAGATCTTTCTTATAGCTACTATCTCCTCCAACACCGTTTTCCGAACGATCGTAGTCCTCCCCATGGTTATATAACTCTGAGCTAGATTCTCAACTAGTAATAAGCCATCAGTCTCAATCTGCTTAAAGAAGTTCTCTTGACTAGCAATATCAAGCATCAACATGTACTTAGGAGCAAGGCCTTTGTATAGTGTGCTGAGGAGGCTCTCTACAGAGAAACCATGTGTGTGCATTATAGGGTGTAGCCCTTGCAACGTTTCCATGCTTCCCCAAAAGACTCATTCCCTTTCTATACAAAGCCTGATATTTTATTCATGAGTCTTGCGGTTCTTGATGTTGAGAAAAAATTGGTGAGAAACTCTTTCTTACAAGCGTCCTAAGTATCAACCAAAGCAGTAAGAAAATTCTTCTCCCAGGAGTATGCTTTGTCGCCCAAGGAAAAGGGAAATAATCGAAGCTTGAAAGCATCTTTAGTCACACCGTTTATCTTGACAGTGCTGCATAACATATCAAAATTTTCCAAATGGTCCAAAGGATCCTCCATTCGCAAGCCATGGGAATTGTTGGATTGAACCATGTTGATGAGACTAGATTTGATTTCTAAGTTGTTGTTGGCAATTGGGGGTGGACGAATGCCGGTGTGTTGTGCATGAGCGTTTGGGGCGTCATTTGCACCAATAGTTTGAGAATTTGGTGGTGGGTTATTGTTATTATGTTCCATCTCCAAGTCCAATCCTCGAAGATGTGAAAGACGCTCTTGTTCTCGTCATTCCCGAGTATTGTGTCGTTCAAGTGCGCGAATTTCCTCAACTAGTGGAATGAGATTAGTTGGTCCTCTACTTCTCAGGTTCATACATCTGAAGATGAACAAACAAAAAGAGTAGAGAAATGAGCAAAGTAACATAAATTTGGGCTTAGTTCCAAAAAAATTCAAAGTACTAATGGTTAAAATCTATCCTGAAACGGCAACGGCGCCAATTTGATAAACAAGAATTTGTCAATTCTAAGTCTAAGCAAATACTTAAGTCTATTTATATTGTTATAGCACTTAAGGATTAATCCAAATCAGGAAATGTTAACACACTAGTCCTATAAGAATCATTTTTAGTCTAAGCCATTAAGGTTAGATTGGTTTTGAAACATTAATCATGCAATAAACTAAAAAGTCAAACAAGCAAAAGTCAACAGAAATTAAAAAAGTCAACAAAAGATTAAACTTGGAATTAACAATAAGAAGCTAATCAAATGGGCAAAGGTTATGGATTCAGGTGATTGATAGACTTCCTATGATGTTCAATGCTAATCCTTGGCCTATAATTCCCCTAATTAGACTAATCCATTCTCATGGTACTAATCTTTTTCCTAATCATGTACTTAAAACATTCTCTTGGATAATCACACAATTATGAAACATTAAGTTCTAATTCATCTTAAGCCACTAAAATAACTAACACAAATCTCTTTGCTATGCCTCATTTAGCAAACAATAGTTGGTTGGGGAATTTCATCGAACACCTTTCGGGCACAATTTTACCTATGATTTAAACTTGAGTGATCAAATCAAATCTAGCTTTAAGAGCACCTATTGAGTGAAGATCTAAATTATTTAAGTCCTAAATATCACATTCCATCTCCTAATCACACTAATCTACCTAACCCATTTGCTTAAAATGAACTACTCACTAATAATAGAGAAAACACAAAGACTAAGGTTAGAAATGTGTACCGGTCACTTCTCCTTGATATAGAGTCTCCATGAATTATATCGGTTAATCAGGCCGATACCTCTAACTGATACATCTCCTACACTTCCTTTTTGCTCACTTCTTGACTCCTTTTCATTGGTCTTGATCTAAATCCAGCTCTGCGCACCTTGAACACATGAAGTATGCAATGATATGCGAAATGAAACCTATATGGATCTAAATGCAAGCTAAAGAACTTAAAATAAAATAAAAATCAATGTTAAAAGAAATCAAAAAGCTAATATATCAAGTGTTGAAAAGACCCTGTTCTATTGCACAAAGGCTAAGAACTTTATGATTGCTCAGATCTATGTAGATGATATCGTGTTTTGTGAAACAAGTTAGTGTCTTGTTGATGATTTTGTTAGACGCATGAAATAAGAATTGGACATGAGTATGTGTGGAAAACTAACATACCTTCTTGGTTTTCAACTACAACAATAAGAGGAAGGGATTTTTTTTATCTCACAAAGTACTTATGCCAAAAATATTGTCACACGCTTTGGTATGGACTCATGTAAAACAGCAAAGACACCTATGAGCACAACCTGTAGACTGTCCAAGGAAGACAATGGAGAGGCCGTAGATCATAAGCTCTATCATGGAATGTTAGGGAGTCTGTTGTACCTTACAACAAGTTGGCCAGACATCAGTTTGAGTGTAGGTGTATGCGCTCGATATCAAGCACATCCTAAAGTGTCCCATCTAAAAGCACACCAAAGACAGCAACGCGAATCTTACTGGTTATTGTAAGGCTGACTAGTCTGGGATTTTGGATGATAGACGCAGTACAAGTGGAGGAGAATTCTTCTTGGGAAATAATCTGATATCCTGGTTGAGAAGAAAACAAAATAGTGTGTCTCTATCAATTGTCGAGGCTGAGTACATTACTCTTGCTAGTTGCTATACACAACTGATGTTGATAAAACATATGAGTAATGATTATGGTAATGGTATTGAACCAATGCTAATACACTGTGACAACCAGAATGCAATCAACATTGCCAAGAATCGTGTAGAACATTCAAAAACTAAATACATCGACATAAGGCACCACTTTATTAGGTAATTGGTAGAAGATAATATTGTTGTGGTGGATCATGTGAGCACATAGTTTCAATTAGCTGATATATTCACTAAACAACTATATTTCAATAGATTTGTCAATCTACGCAAGTGTATTGGGGTCTGTGATCTCTTAACAGCTACCAAGACAGGTGAGGGTGACATGAAGGGGCTAAACATGATAAGTACCTGGTCAAAGAGCTGAGGGTATAAATTGTTTTTAAAAATGTGTGATGATTCTCAAGCCTCTTTCATATCACTTGACTTACTTCAACGGGCACTCATTATGAAGGTTGAAAACGTGGTTTCTCACTGGATATAGGCATGCCAATGTGAAGGACTAGATACTTGGTAATCACATCACTGTTTCCGCTGTTTGGCCGCCTGATCACTTTCACCTCTGAATATGGCCACTATCCGTGGTTTGGTACTGTCTCTATTCAGCACAGCAACACATGCTCATGTGTGATCCCCATGCTTTCTATCTTTTATCTATAATTTCATTTTATTTGTGGATGCCTAATGTTGGTCACTAACATGTTCATCATAGTGCACTGTCATGTGTTTTAAGATAACTTGGTATGCTTCAAAAAAAGCCAATATATTAGGATTGAGCATAATGCTTTTAATTCAAATATCATATTCCAGTAGACATTGTAGATATGTGTCAGCCCATCAGGCCCTTTTTTTATTTTTTCCTCCTCAAGGCAATTGGCGGGAATCAAGATTTTGTATTCCTAGGGTTGCGAGTCCCCATGAAGCGTCACATCATTTCTTTAAAGTCCATTGTGCCTCTTGTTCTATGGTCAAAATTAATAATTGTGAGTATGGAGTGTCTAATGTCGGGGATTTCTCCTTTGTTCCAGTCACCTACACCATTTATGTCTGTATTAGACTCTCAGAGTTCATCAGCACCACCAACTCTTCCAATGTCCGACTCCTCGCTGCCACAAGACTCTGTTCCTCCATCACAGCCTGCTTCAGGTGATTTTTGCTCTCTTCCACTAGTTATTTTTCTGTCTCCGACTATCTTTCCAGTGCCGTCGCAATCTGTGTCTCTGCCTCCATCTTTGAGTGGTGAGTTTCATACTCCTTTTGATCCTAATCTTGATGCTCAAGCGCCCCAAGATCCTCTGAATGCAGCATTACCAACTATTCATTCTTCTCGGCCTAAATGCAGTGAGTCTGAACTAGGTCAAACTTTCGTCGCACTTGCTTACGAACTTGCAAGGTATCTCAACCGCCATCTCAAGTTTTTGATCTCACTCGGTTCTTCTCAGTTGCATCAAAGGATCGTTATGATGTTTTCCTCACCATCTCACTGCTCGAAGAGCGCATTGTTGATCTCTCAGTCTTACCACCTCAAATAAAACCTCTGCTTTGTGCCCTCGATTGTTTGGACGATTGTTGGTCTTCCTACATTTGCACGACAAGCAGTCTGGGAATTATGGGCACATCTACAGTTAAAACGCACCAAATCGAAATCCCTGATGGTCTGGGTTCGTGGTCATTCCTATGCCTTCTCTGCTGCTCATATCAATCAGTCTCTAGGTGTCGCTGATGTTGATGATCAGGTTGCTAATGCTGATTTTGATGCTAAGGCTATTTCTAAGGACACTCTTGCTAAATTTCTGTCTGATGGCTGTGTACAATCTTGGTATGATTTGAGAATTTCATTGTTTGCTCCTGACAATGCTGTCCTCTACAAGATTTGCTGCTACAACAAGATGCCCACGAAGAACAGCACTTACATGTGTCCCTCACGTGGTATATTTCTCTATCGCATATATCATGGAATGCCCATTAACTTTGGGAAAATTGTGTATTCACATGTTATGAATCGTGTGTATGAACCTGCTAGCAAGTTTTACCTACGGTTCCCAGCTTTGATCTTTTGTCTGATCCAACGACAACATCCTGTCATTCTCAATGCGAGTAAGGCTCTTGAATCACCACCCATCTATCGCATGGATCAGCGTCCTATCACTCCTGTAGGCAGTACAAATGTTTTTCGACCGGTCGTGATTCAAGATATAAGAATCCTTCAGAGGGTATTGGATGCAGGTAAGTTCCACTATCTCTCATGTGTTGTATTGATATCTTTGACTAAGTTGTGCTACCAAGCAGGGGAAAACATGTTGAGGCAGCTGAGGCTGAGGATGCGAATGCAGGTGATGCAGTTAATGCAAATTAAGGACGAGTTCCTTGTTTAGTCTTTTTTTTGTCTTTTCGGCTAGTCTGTGCTTATGTGAGAACTTAATCTAGACCACAGTTTGGTTATGTAATTCTGAACATGTTTGCCTTTTTAGAGGCTGTTTAATTTTAGTCTGCGAATGTTATTTGGATTACAGGTGCGATGCTTCTACGTACATTTGGTGTGTATCTGTTTTGATCTGCATCACAGGTTCATCGAAGTGGAGTTTCTTGGTTATCACACTAAGTCAAAAAGGGGGAGATTGAAGACACATGAGTTCCGAAGACAGCATATGACGTGAATGGGAAGACATGACGACCTCCTCGAGAAGAAAAGATGTGCTGGAAAATTCAAAAATGGAAAGCTGGTAGAGCACAAAATTGGGAATAATGATTTCGGCAATATCAGAGAAAAAGAAGCTCGGATCATGTCAAGTATGGAAAGGGCTCAAAAGGTTGATGTAAAACTAACTCTTTTGAGCCGATTGAATTAGGGTTTTTAGGAAAAAGTGTGAGAAAAATAAGTTCTAAGAAACATTTGTGAGATATCTTGAGATAAAAACAGGCTAGAGTTTTCTAAACGAATAAGTATGTTGCTTGTACAAGAAAGATAAACATATCTTGTATTTGTTTTGAAAGTTGTTGAAATAAAGTTTTGGTTTGTGAATTGGAGTGATTCTCTGTTGTTTTTCCAGCAAGAGCACATCAAATCTAGAGTTTATGGCCTATTGACGTCAATATAGGCTTCTGTTTAATGCGATAATAGGAGTCATCTTCCTGTAAGTTTAAACGGTTGTATCAACTACTAATACAACTAGAGAGGTCTGGACATTTGCTTCAGCTTAAGTACCAAATTACGACCTGTGTCAAAGGTACAAAGAAGATCATTGACCAAGACGAAAGATGATGTGTGTTTGATGTATTAACATCACCTTTGCTTTCAATGGATGGTTTTATAAATTATTTTATGTTTGTTGATCAATTTTTTTTGTCACATTTTTGTCGATCACTTACATGTGCTTGTATCTTTTAAAACAAAAAAATTGGAAGTTTTTGATGTTCACACAAAGTTTAAATCATTGGTAGAAAATAATTTTCAAAAAAAAATTCAAACTATTTATACTAACAACAATGGAGGATTAGTTGCTCTTAGAGTTTTTTTTTTATTTTTTTATCCACTCATGGATTTCTCATCTAACATCTCCTCTTCATACTTATGAGCATAATCTTCTCAACATAATCGTTGGGATAATTATGAAAAAATCTACAAATATCTAAATCAAAGGAGATTATAAATTAAATCAAGCTCTGCTGGCCGGGCATGGTATAATGAACTAAGAAGCTTTTACTTGCAGTTAAGATTCAAGAACTTTCTCGGTGATATTCTAGTTTTCACATCGACAACAAAGAAGGCTGTACACTCTATCTGCTCATCAAAAGACTATCTTTTTCACCTAAATTTTCACTGACTCAACCAATTTTATACCTCTCTTTATATGAGATTCTACTTAGGAATTGAAGCTCACTATACTTCATAAGACTTATTACTATCTCAAAAAGAAAATACTTCATATCTAGTGCACGTCACCAAAATGACATATCGCAAGGCACTTACGCCGCTAGGTGTGATAGTATTTTGTTTTAACACTTTATAGGGAGAATTTATATCTACTATTCTACGTTATCCGAGCTTTTCTTTGCAAATTTGATATGTTTTACACGCTTCTAGGTGTTCAGGTTGTTTTGGAGCAAAAGAAGGATTTTCTGCACAAAAATGATGTGAATTTATCTACGTTCAGAATGAAGACGTCGATCCGGCATTGGATTGAACGATCCAGAGGAATGAAGCCACATGCAAGCGGGATCGATCGGTCCAGCCATAGACCGATCGTTCCATCCATCCGGAGAAAGCCAGGGATAGATTGATCGATTGATCCACATCTGGATCGATCGTTGGGAAAGATGACCAGTTCGATCGATCCACCATTGGATCGATCGATCCACGTGCCCGGGAACTTGAAGAAATTTCCATATATTTTCACATGTGTCCTAAAGCATATATGTTTTTAGTTTTTTTAATGTTTTTTTAGACTATAAAAGTCTTGTGGCTTACTTTTATTTTCTCTACGCTTTATTCTATCTAGTTTTACAAAGAGATACCATTATGAAATGGTTATCATCTAATTTTGAGATGAAATATATGGGAGATGCTGATTATTTGTTTGGCGTAGATACATCGACACTGGTCTAGGAAATTGTTAGCTCTTTCACAAGAGCCATACATTCATACAATCCATGAGCAGGGCCAGCCCTGAGATTTTAAAATTTTCTAAAGGCCGCAAGCTACAATGGAAAAATAGGCAAAATTTGTATAATTTCTAAAAAAATGGGCCGTTTTCTTAACTAAAATTTTTAAATTAAAAAAAGGCCGCAAGCACATGCTTGGACTCAAGACCAGCTCTGTCCATGAGAGGTTTAATATGCTTGATTACAATCCCAGTAAATATCCTATCGGAAAAGGGGAAGGACTAAGTCTTGATATGTTCCCTAAGACCCCCAATGAGAAAACAGAAATGAAAAAAATGACATATTATAGTGTCGCGGACAACTGGGAGTACGTTATGATGTGCACCTGGCCATATATTTTTAATGTCATTGGCTTGGTTAGTCGTTACCAGTCAATAACCTAGGAAGAAACAATATATGGCAATGAAAAGAATCATTATATACTTGAAGGGAACAATGGATATTGTTCATTGCTTTCTTAATTTGTCGAGTGATGGTTCTATTAATTGGAGTATCAAGAAAAAAATCTTGCATAGCCATATCCCCGATGGAAGCTTAGTTCATTGCTAGTTAAGCACCAGTTCAAAAGGTTGTATGGTTGAGGAGGATCTTAGAAAGTTTTTAACTTACCCCTGAGACTTCATGCCTTGTGACTATTCAATGTGATAGTCAAGCTTGTAATGCATTAATGCATTTATGAAAGACCCAAATATCGTGGGAAAATAAAACACACTGAAATTAAACATACATTTTGGCAAGAAAGGAAGTGGTCCATAAGTACATATCTACGGATAAGATGGTGGCTAATCCTGGCGCTAGTGCGAACTTGCCTAGTGAATCTACTTAAAATCAAGATGAGATATCCCATTGATATATCGTTCATAATTGACGCATAATCATGAATACCTGGAAGAGTTGGATAAGTATATAATCAGTGCTAGATAGCGAGCTGATAATAGCTGGATCCACATGTTGATGTTTAGTTTGTCCAATCAACACAGTCTATTGAAGAAATAGTTAACTACGATGATTTGTGAGTCATACCACTTGTGTTGTTACGACCACATAGGAAGTGAGTCATATTCTCTTTTGTAATCTCTATCTCTCACACTACGAGTTCCTATGAACATATATATGGTTACAATTCTTACCCATGGACCTTTGTATATGTTTTTTTAAGGGATGATTAGTTTGCTATTTTGGTATGGTATAAGATGGTGGTGGATAATTAGCCTTATTAGACATGCTAGGAAAATGGTTAGTTTGGAACAGATAGACATGAGAACGAAAGAGAAAACTCTTTGTGTTACATTGACATATGTGTTTGCTGGTCAGCCACTATATCGCTTAATTGGAGTTTGAATATAGTGAGCACATGATGTGAAATGTCTAACATATGCTATTGGGATAAGATATGTTAAGATTAATGTAAAGATGATTAAATTTTGGAAACAATGTGACATGCTAAAATACATATATTTTTCTTTTGAGTTGCAGCCATTATGTATCCCGAACAGGTGCATAAATTAGCTCCTAAGTGCAGGTTTTCTCGTATGATCGCATCTCACGATTCATTTTCCATTTGATTATGGTGTTATGATACTTGAGCTTAACATCTAAGGGGGGGGGGGGGGGGCACTCATGATGACAAATCTAGTGTTATTCAACCAAGAATTTTAAAAAGTCACATGTAATGTTATTCAAACAGGAACTTTAAAAAGTCACATGAAATCAAGTGTTATTGGAAATATTTTAAGTTATGGATTTTGAGTGACTTGATGGTGTTTTAGTGGAGTTTTTTTGTTAAATATACAAAGTTTCAAATATCTTGGTTATATGTGGAATTGCAGAGAGTTTTATAATAAGTCACATAAATTTCTCCAATTTAACTAAATTTTTTTAATTTCCACTAAACAAAAATCACTTCAAACCCTCCCAAATGTCACTAAGACTCATCTAGTTGTTAGGCATTATGTGCGAGTGGAAGATGTTGGCTTATGGTCAAATTAAGCTCATGATTTAGTAGCATATGGTCCGGTTTGTTTACTACTTATGTCTCCTCGAAAGGCACCAACGTTTGGCCTATAAAACGGATATTGTAGAGAGACACAAACCAACTCTTAAATAACTATTTTTTTTTTTGAAATAAGGTAAATATAATTAATAGAAAGTTTTTACATAGCAAAGCTTAGCAAACATTTTCTTTAAGCTCTCAAAAAAAGATAAAAAAGAGCTCTATTGAAATAGGTTGTAAGTTCTAGATTTTCAAGAGTGATTAGTAAACCAAATTTGAAGCAACTTTTGGAATCCTTTCCTGTTGATCTTGGCAAGAATTGTATTCCTAATACATCTATCAATTAGCTTGAAAGTTGTATTTGCATCCACCAGGGGGGATTTGTTGTGAAGCCTTGATAGGCTTAGAAATTTAATCCTAAACTAGCACTGCAGAGAACATATCAATGTAGCATATTATAGGGTATCGAATCCACAGAGACCAGATAGTACACGTTCAGTTAAAAACTTGAATTTGGCTAAAGTGAGAATAATAGATTGGTTGTGAATAAAAACAGTAAATTAAAACGGTTTAAAACTTATAAAATAAAAGCGTCAGGCATCAGGGAAACCACAGGTAATCAAGATTGAAAGTCATTTATCATGCAGGGATTTTCTTTGAAAATAGTTCTCAACATGAAAGACAAAGATGATTTAATCTTCTCCCGGAGTATTAAACCCTATATTCTAATTATCAGAGACAAACTCCCGCCGTCTTT
>OVBE01006180.1:0-20310 GCA_900406425.1 Iberis pinnata | reverse complement strand
AGTTCCAAACGAAGCAAGGGAAAGAACTCGAAGTCAGAAACTGAAAATGATGGTTTTTATAGTGATTCAAAGCCAGAAGTAAAAGAAAATGTGCAGAATGTTAAACTTGATGAAGAAATCATTAAAGAAGAGGAAGACAATGTTTCACGTGGAAACGTTTCAAGAAAAAATAACATTGGCGTGATCAATGTTAATGAAGAAAGAGATGAAGACGTTCATGAAGAAGATGATGCTTCTCATCAAGAGTTACAACGATTAACAAGGATAACTACGAGACCTAAATATCTAGAAGATTATGTACAATGGGACAAGATAGAAGGAGAAAGACTCTTGTTGGCGATTAATGAAGAACCATGGAACTTCGAAGACGCAAAGAAGGAGAAAGCGATGAATGAAATCGACGAAGAGGCTAAGAAGAATGTTATTGAGGATGAGACTCCGGAGAAGATTGAGATTGATGAGCTTAGACAAGACATGGAAGATGAGTCAATATTTGGTAGAATCAATTTCAAAGAGATGAGAGATCTCATCGATGTTCAAGACTTAAAAGAAAAGGACTTTAAGCTTAAGGGGGAGAATGATGACTTAAGTTTAAAGAAAGCTTAAAAGGAAAAGGAAATAAGAATTCTAGAAGATTAGGTTAGATAAAATATTTAGGAGATATCTAAATATTAGAGATTATCTAAACTAATAAGATTTCCTATTCTTAGTGTTTCCTAATTGAGTTAGGAATAGAAAGTGTTTCTTGATTAGAAATAGGAACTAGAATTCTTATATAAGGATATGCTGAGTTGTGGCATAACATATGATGAAAGTTTATGAGATTTAAGAGGTTTAGGTTTTGAGAGATTTTCCTAAATTTAATAAAGAAGAGTTATTTCTTTATATATAATTCTTATCATCCAACAGAGAAATCTAGGGGTTGTCTGTTTTTTTGTTGTAAAATTCAGTTTAGCATATTAAGTTTCTTTTTGTAATGGTTATGACTAAACTAGTGATTAAATCTAGTCATCGGTCCATTAATGAAAATTGAGATTAAAAATTAAATTCACCAAAAAAACTGAAAATTCTGTAGCTAACTCCTATTAAACGTTCTTATAGTCTTACTCTTTCTATATATACACATCATTTTCTTCTCCACACTCTTATCATCTCCCTCTCTTTCTCTCTCTCAATTTTATTTTATTTTATTTTATTTATTAAGAACAAATATCACTTCTAAGGCGTTTCCAAACTCGCAAAAACAATTGTCAATTATTGTCGAGACCTTAATTTATAAAAACACAACTCATTCTGGTCAGTGACTCGGATCCAAGAAAATGTCGGAGAGTATGACGGTTCCGGCGGCAGAAGCAGAGAAGAAGAAAGAAGAGAGCTTACCATTCTTCAAACTCTTCTCATTCGCCGATAAATTCGATTATCTACTGATGATCACTGGCTCTCTTGGTGCCATTGTTCATGGCTCCTCCATGCCTGTCTTCTTCTTGCTTTTTGGTCAAATGGTCAATGGATTTGGTAAAAATCAGATGGATATACATCAAATGACTCATGAAGTCTCTCGAGTAAAATAAACTCAAATCCTTTCTATTTTTGTATTATATGAAATTATTAGATCCAAGATCTGATCTGTGTTTTCTTCTTCTTCTTCTTCTGTTTTGTGCAGTATGCTCTTTATTTCGTCTACTTGGGTTTGGTGGTTTGTTTCTCTTCATACGCAGGTTTCTCCATTTCTCAAATATATAGAAATCCATTTTTGTGATGAATGTAAACCCAGAATCTATCTATTTTTATACAATACCCCGTAAATCCACACAAATCAAACCTATCATATGAAGATACTACATATTTAAAAATTAAAATTTTATACAATAAATTTCAAAACTAAATCATTCTATTTCAAAACTAAATGTTAAACTATAATTATTGAATTAAAATCCAAAAATTTTAATTTTAAATTTGTATGCTTATGGTAATTTTGCAGTAAAAATATATTTTCTGAAAATTTGGAGTGGGGTATTTTTTTTTATAGCTTGAAGTTCATTGGTGTTATTCAAGAAATTTTTCGTAAGAAAATTATATAAATTAAGACAAAAAAAAGCTAGGATAAAGCCGAGTCCACGTGATTCATGGACTCCTACTTTGTCCGTATCGATTAAGCCGTTAATTCTTAACATTTATTACACTTAAAAAATACAGAGATTGCATGTTGGATGTATTCGGGAGAAAGACAAGTAGCTTCACTAAGGAAAAAATATCTTGAAGCTGTTCTTAAACAAGATGTTGGATTCTTCGACACCGATGCTCGAACTGGTGACATTGTCTTCAGTGTTTCTACTGATACTCTTCTTGTTCAAGATGCCATTAGCGAAAAGGTTCTAATTTTTCTATTTTACAAACCTTAATTTAATTTTACTTTAAATCTATGTGTTAACGTTAGCAAACTGTAAATTATCGTGCACCTTAGGTGGTCCCCTCTTTTCAGTACCTGCGTTTGTCAGGTTGATCTCTGTAGTACACGATAGTGACGACAAACTAACGTGCGCTTGTATAATGTGATTCACGTTAGCAAGAACGTTCTAACGTGCGCTTTATCCCAATCTAGAGTTTCTCAGTAAAATTATTCTTTTTTTTTGGGTTTTAATTATTCAGGTTGGGAATTTCATACATTACTTGTCAACATTTTTGGCGGGTCTTGTGGTTGGGTTTGTATCCGCATGGAGATTAGCTTTGTTGAGTGTAGCAGTGATTCCTGGAATAGCTTTCGCCGGCGGTTTATACGCTTATACTCTCACCGGAATCACTTCAAAGAGCCGTGCTTCTTATGCCAACGCCGGTGTTATAGCCGAGCAGGTTAATAAATAAAAAAAAACTCATCTATTTTTCTTTAATTTTGTTGACCACCAACTGTTCGACGTAATGCTTTTTAGTTTTTCAATCTATTACGCTTCCTCTTTGTACTCATTATGCTTTCTCTTTCAATCGAAACTAGTGGTGGGCATTTTAACTAAACCTAGTAAACCGAACCACATAGTTTGGTTAATTCGGCTTGATTTATTCGGTTAATTCGCTTTAATTTAGTAAACTATTAAATTTAATTTGGTTTTTGGTCGGTTCAGTTCAACAACAAACTTTTTTTATTACTATATTAACTGAATTGAACTGAATAAACACGAACCAAAATATATTTTAAGATTTTCGAAGGAAAAAAACAGAATTTTAAGAAACGAAATAAAAGGAATAAAAAAAAATCGAGTGCCCACCCCTGAAACAGTGAATTTCATTAATTAAGTTTCTTTTGGTCAAATCTTTAAGATTTTATGTCTAAATATGATCAAAAAGAGAGATTGACTTGTTGTGAATTAAACAGGCAATTGCTCAAGTTCGAACAGTCTACTCTTATGTTGGAGAGAGCAAGGCCTTAAGTTTGTATTCGGATGCAATTCAGTACACGCTGAAGCTCGGTTATAAAGCCGGGATGGCTAAAGGATTAGGTTTAGGATGTACATATGGGATTGCTTGTATGTCATGGGCTCTAGTGTTTTGGTATGCCGGAGTTTTCATTCGGAATGGAACCACTGATGGAGGAAAAGCATTCACTGCTATATTCTCTGCCATTGTTGGTGGAATGAGCTTAGGACAATCTTTCTCTAATCTTGGGGCGTTTAGTAAAGGTAAAGCAGCTGGTTACAAGTTGATGGAGATAATTAACCAAATACCAACCATCGTTCAAGATCCATTAGATGGAAAATGCCTTGACCAAGTTCATGGAAACATTGAGTTTAAAGATGTCACCTTTAGCTATCCTTCACGTCCTGACGTTATCATTTTCAGAAACTTTTCGATTTTTTTCCCTTGTGGTAAAACCGTAGCTGTGGTTGGTGGTAGTGGCTCTGGAAAGAGTACTGTTGTCTCTCTCATTGAGAGATTCTACGATCCAAACAGCGGTCAAGTTCTTTTGGATGGTGTTGAAATAAAGACTCTTCAGTTGAAGTTTTTACGTGAACAAATCGGGCTTGTGAATCAAGAACCTGCGCTTTTCGCTACCACGATACTTGAAAACATACTTTACGGAAAGCCCGATGCAACTATGGTTGAAGTTGAAGCCGCTGCTTCTGCTGCAAACGCTCATAGCTTCATTACGTTGCTGCCTAAAGGTTACGACACACAGGTTGGAGAACGCGGCATTCAACTCTCTGGTGGTCAGAAACAGAGAATTGCAATTGCTAGGGCGATGTTAAAAGACCCAAAGATTCTGTTATTAGACGAAGCTACAAGTGCTCTTGATGCCAGCTCTGAGAGCATTGTTCAAGAAGCTTTAGATAGAGTCATGGTAGGGAGGACTACCGTGGTTGTTGCTCATCGTCTCTGTACGATAAGAAATGTCGATTCCATTGCTGTAATACAACAAGGCCAAGTTATTGAAACCGGAACACATGAAGAACTCATTGCTAAATCTGGTGCTTATGCGTCTCTCATCAGGTTTCAAGAGATGGTTGGTACTAGGGATTTCTCTAACCCGTCAACTCGTCGCACCCGATCAACACGTTTGAGCCATTCTCTTTCGACGAAATCACTCAGTTTAAGATCAGGAAGTTTGAGGAATCTGAGCTACTCTTACAGTACTGGAGCTGATGGTCGGATAGAGATGATTTCAAATGCAGAGACTGATCGAAAGACTCGTGCGCCTCAAAACTACTTCTACAGGCTTCTAAAGCTTAACTCACCAGAATGGGCTTACTCAATAATGGGAGCAGTTGGCTCGGTTCTTTCTGGCTTCATCGGTCCTACTTTTGCTCTTATGATGAGTAATATGATCGAAGTCTTCTACTATACAGACTATGATTCAATGGAGAGAAAAACAAAGGAGTATGTTTTCATCTATATAGGTGTTGGTCTCTACGCTGTAGGTGCTTATTTGATTCAACATTACTTCTTTAGCATCATGGGAGAAAACCTCACAACAAGAGTAAGAAGAATGATGCTTTCAGCTATCTTGAGGAATGAGGTTGGTTGGTTTGATGAAGATGAACACAACTCGAGTCTCGTTGCTGCAAGGCTAGCTACTGATGCATCGGATGTTAAATCAGCCATAGCCGAAAGAATCTCAGTGATTCTGCAGAATATGACTTCACTTCTCACATCATTCATAGTTGCTTTCATAGTAGAATGGAGAGTCTCTCTTCTCATCCTAGGCACATTCCCTCTTCTAGTTCTTGCTAACTTTGCTCAGGTAAATAAATATCTAATCTCTTTACTCAAATCTTAGAATTCTTCATCATGGCCACATTCTGGATATATAGAACATGGAAACAAATCCACTGCCCTGCACTTCTTCATTTGTTGAATGCATTTTTACAATAATAATTAGGGGTGGACATTCAGTGAATTGAACCGAAAATAATTTTGGTTCGGTTCAGCACTCGGTTTATTTGGTTCGGTTTTTGTATTTAAAGTTTGGTATTTTGCTTTTCGAAAATCTTAAAATGTATTTCGGTTAATTCTAATTTTTTTCGATTAAATTTTCAGTTTACTTAATTAAATTTAGAAAATTCGGTTCAGTTCAATTAATATAGTATAAAATAAATTGTTTCCGAACAGAAAACTAAACTAAATTTAATAGTCACCAAATCATATCTAATTAACCGAATTAAAATTTGGTTCGGTTCAAATATTTTTCCCTAATAATAATCATAAAAGAATTATTAAGTATCTTTTTGAAAATTGTGCAAGGGTCAAGATCATGTGAAAAACACAGTAGACTTTTAAAAAGTTAATTTCTTGGCATCTGTGAAGAATATATTTATTGGTAGTACGGCCTTCAATAAATTACAGTATTCACCAAAATAGTGTAGATTCCTCTGTCTCTCTTCTTACTTTACTTGTGTTAAATCTCTCCCATTTTAAGCTTTCCACATTTACTTCTCTCACATATAATTAAATTCTTTTGCCCACAAACCCATTTCTCATTTTCTTATTTGATTGTTGTTTTCTATATTGGTCAGAGCTCTTGTCTCTCTGTTTTATTTACTTATTATCATCAGAGTGTGTGTCATAGTGTCACTGTGTAGGACTTAGGAGTTCAGTGGTCAATGTTCGCTAATGCTACGAGCTGCAAGCTTCAGAACTTTGCTTGAATATCACCAATAAGATTCCTTACCCGTGATCTCAGTTTTCTTGAAAATGTAACTATAGATTTCACACACATTGACCTATGTAGGGTGGGCATTTGGTTTTTTCAGTTCTGTTTTTTCGGTTTTTCAGGTTTTTGCCGAATTGGATTGGATATAATTTCGGTCTGTTCCGTTTGGCACTCAGCTTACTTAGTTTGGATCCGGTTCAAAAATTTTAATTTTCAACTTTTGGTTTATTTTGTTTATTTGATTAATTTCGGTTTATTTGGTTAACTTAAGCAAATTGGGTTATGTTCGGTTATGTAATACAAAATAAAATTGTAGTCAAACCAAACCAATAACCGAACTAAACTTAAAAAATTCACCGAACTGAACCAAATTAACCGAACAGTTCGGTTCACAACATACGGATTTGAGATTTTGCATTGTGTTTTAATCTATAGCTGTTCTGATTCGTAAGTTTGTATGTTGCAGCAATTGTCTCTGAAGGGTTTTGCTGGAGACACAGCCAAGGCTCATGCAAAGACGTCAATGATTGCTGGTGAAGGAGTTAGCAACATCAGAACCGTAGCAGCCTTTAACGCTCAAAGCAAAATCCTTTCTTTGTTCTCTCACGAGCTTCGTGTCCCTCAGAAAAGAAGCTTATACCGAAGTCAAACCTCTGGTTTACTTTTTGGTCTTTCCCAGCTTGCTCTCTATAGCTCTGAGGCTCTAATCCTCTGGTACGGCGTCCACCTTGTAAGCAAAGGCCAGTCAACCTTCTCCAAAGTCATTAAAGTCTTTGTTGTTTTGGTTGTTACTGCAAACTCTGTTGCTGAAACTGTCAGTCTTGCTCCTGAAATCATCCGCGGAGGTGAAGCCGTTGGTTCTGTTTTCTCGGTTTTAGATAGGCAAACGCGGATTGATCCGGACGATGCTGATGCTGATCAAGTTGAGACAATCCGTGGAGACATTGAGTTTAGACATGTGGATTTCGCTTACCCTTCAAGACCTGATGTTATGGTTTTCAATGACTTTAACCTTAGAATCCGAGCTGGACACAGCCAGGCTCTTGTGGGCGCGAGTGGGTCGGGGAAAAGTTCAGTGATCGCGATGATTGAGCGGTTTTACGACCCGCTTGCTGGTAAAGTCATGATTGATGGGAAAGATATACGAAGATTAAACCTGAAATCTTTGAGGCTTAAAATCGGTCTTGTTCAACAAGAACCAGCTCTTTTCGCAGCAACAATCTTAGACAACATAGCGTATGGGAAAGATGGTGCCACTGAATCCGAGGTAATCGAGGCGGCTCGAGCTGCAAATGCTCATGGTTTCATTAGCGGTTTGCCTGAAGGTTATAATACACCGGTGGGCGAACGAGGAGTGCAGTTATCAGGTGGTCAGAAGCAGAGGATCGCAATAGCAAGAGCCATACTAAAGAACCCTACGGTGTTGCTACTAGACGAAGCAACAAGCGCATTAGATGCTGAGTCGGAATGCGTGTTGCAAGAAGCTTTAGAGAGACTCATGAGAGGCCGGACCACCGTGGTAGTTGCTCACCGATTGTCCACCATAAGAGGCGTTGATTGCATCGGTGTTATTCAAGAAGGACGGATTGTGGAGCAAGGTAGCCATTCCGAGCTTGTAAGCCGACATGAGGGAGCTTATTCAAGATTGTTACAGCTTCAAACGCATAGGATTTGAACCTTGAGGGTGTGTGTGATTTGTATTTTATTTTAAAAACTTTAATCTCTTAGGTCCCTATCGATCAAATAGGTGTAGATAAGCTTTTCGAGTGTTTATGAAGGTTCTTTACTGTTTTTTGTTTCTTAAGCTTATTTGCTCATTTTGGGACGTGAGACTCCATTTTGTTTTTTTGTTTCTTTTTTTTGTGCACTACTAATTTATTTCTTAGTTTACATAATAAAATAAATTGCCGAGCTCATGGTGATGGCCACTTTGAATATGAGACAACTAGTTCGATCCCCAGAGTAAATAAATTAGAGTGCTGATCAAGTTGATTGAAATTTATATTCAATACTAGTTACTAATCGGTGAATATATGTTACATGTTTCAATGAAATTTAATTTGATGTTATAATTATATATATATATATATATATATATATATATAATTATGAAAAAATCTAAACTAAAATTATAGACCATATTTTAAAAATTAAAGATATATGGTTAATATTGACAGAACTATCTTTTTAATTTTAATAATAATTTAATTTAATCTTTTATGTATAGATATATGTCTAACAATGATTCTAAACAAATTTACTATCATTAAACACCTTTTAAAGTCAACAATTTGACATGGAAACCCTTTAAATCTTTGAACAAGGTATGATTATAAATTAGTATTCGTATGCATACCTAAGTAGTAAAATTATTTTGCATAGTTAAATCATTTTGTTTGTTTCATATTTTTCGGTAGAGTTAGTTATTTCACATATCTGGACGCATAGTTAATTAGTAAAGTTTTTGTTTCAAATTTGTTATGAAAATTAATTTCGTAGTGGTTTTTATATTGATCTGTATGCGTTTTTTACTAAGTACAATTTCTTGGAAAAATTATTTTTGTAATTAGTTGTTGTGTATAATTATTGTACATATTTTGGTAAAAAAATTTTCGTATAATTATTTCGAAAAGTTAAAGCTATTAAAAAGAGTTTCTATGCAGAGTTGATATATTGATTCAATAAATATATTTGTTAGGTAAGTTTCAAAAATTTTCTTCTGTATACCTATTTTCGCAGGATTGTTGTGTGATCATTTTTGTTTGGTAAAGTTTATATGTAAATTTTGCATATACACAATTATTATGATTACTTAGTTATTGTACATATTTTTGTAAAAATTGTTTCATATACTTATTTTGAAAAGTTAAAATTATTAAGCAGGGTTTGAATGCAGAGTTGCTATATTGATTCAATAAATTATATTTGTTAGGTAAATTTTGCAGAAATTTTCTTTTGCATAACTATTTTTGCGTGGTTGGTGAATGTTTTCTTCGTGATCGATTTTTTTGGTAAAATTAATATGTAAAGTTTGCATACGCATAATTATTATGTTTAGTTTGTTATAAAATGTTCGAGTATAGTTATTTTGTTGTTCTATAAAGCTATTTACTTATCATTCAATTTATCCTTTTTATTTAATTTTATATTTACAAGATGTAGCATATATATGTTGTTTTGCGTGATTGACTACACAATAATATGACAGTTTACAATTGATCAAACAAAAGGCAACCAATTAATTATTCTGGTGGATAATATACCGTTAGCTAGATTACTTGAGACTGTTAAAGAAGAATATGGATTGGATAACCCAGTGCACAATATCCAATTAAGTTATGCATTGCCTGAGATAATGGTGGGGAACAAGTCAAATGATACGCCTCCTGTTCTTTTTTACAACTGATCGACAATTACTGAGTTTTATTGAAGTTTGCAAAACCAATTCCAATCAACTTTTTGTTTCAATAAAAAAAAGGGAGTAGAGGTTCCAAAACTTCTGATCATTGATAACATAGATCATGGAAATCTTGATGATGATGAGAGAAAAGATGTTGATGAAAAAAACATTGCTTCTTCATCTAATGTGAGCATTAAAGTGGGTCAATTCTTTAAAAGCAAAGATGAATTGCAATAGAGGTTATGAATGCTTTCTGTGAAATATAATTTTTGATGGAAAGTTAAGAAAATAAAATCTATCAACGCATGTTGTAGTTTGCAAAAATGATGATTGCCCTTGGAAGGTGAGGACGACAAAAAAGATGAAATCTCTTAGTATTTTTGGATAAGAAAGTACATTGATGTGCATTTATGTTCTCCTGAAAGTAGAAGTCTCACACAAGGGCATGTTACTTTAAATTTTTTAGAATAACTTGGTTTGGATCTTTTTGGTGGTATTAGTCAAGGGATCAGACCCCGAGATTTGGAGAAATCATTATTTAAAATTTACGGGTTAACGCTTACTTATCACCAGCTTTGGAGCATGCTCGTGAATTGCTGAGGGGGCTTTCTTGAAAGTGGTTATGAGCAACTGCCTAAATACATCTATAATATTAAGAAAGCAAATCCTGGATCTGTTGCTGAATTGTGATTTCATGATGACAAAATGTTTAAGTACATTTTCTTTGCTCTTGGTGCGTGTTTGAAAGGTTTTGAATTTATGAGATTGGTTATTGTGGTGGAAGGGACATTTTTTAAAGCAAAATTTTGGGATACTTTTTTAGTGGCGACTGCTCAAGATGATGATAACCATATACTCCCAATTGCATTAGGAATTGTTGATTCTGAGAATGATGCAACTTCCGAATGGTTTTTTCTCTTCTAAAATTAGTTGTTCCCGACCATATAAACTTGGTGTTTATCTCTGATACACACACATCAATTGAAAAAACTATTGCAAAGGTGTACCCATCTACAAACAGGGGAATATGCTTCTTCCACCTTAAGAAAAATATCACCACTAAATTTAGCGCAAATTAGTGATTTTCATTTAGTTCAGAAAGCTGGTGGTACATTTAGAGTGGACGAATTTACCAATATCATGGAAGAGATACGCCGTGTTAATCCGAAATTGAGAAAATATTTGGAAGATGCATATATTCGGTTATGGTCTACAACTTATTTCCAGGGGAATATGTATAATATCACCACAAGTAACATATCTGAATCAATGAATGGTCTTCTTAAAGAGCCAAGGAGTACCCAACCGTAGCGTTTATTGATCATGTACGAGATACTTTGATGTGTTGGTTTTGTGAGCGTCGAGAAACTAGCTACTAAACTTACCACCGATATTGGACCATATGTTGAGCATATAATTGGAAAAAACGTCTTGAAATGAATATACTTACAATTTCTCCAATAAATCTGACTCAATTCCATGTTATTGGTGACTCACAAGATGGTGTAGTTGACATAGAGAAGTTGAGTTGTTCTTGTCGGGTATTTGATTTAGTTGTCGGGTATTTGATTTAGAAAAAATTCCTTGCATTCATGCAATTTCAGTGGCTACAAAAGGAAAATTCCGTTACACACGTTATCAGATCCTTGTTACACAAGAAATTATATGCACGCTGCATATTCTAAGTCCATTGATCTAGTTCAAGGAATTCTCAAAGATATCCAAATACCATATGAAGTCGAAGAAACAAAATGTTTGCCTCCAAAAGGCGTTATACTTCTGGACGACCTCACAATTATAGATACCAATCATCATTTGAGATCGCAATGGAAAATAAGAGGCCAATGAGAGAACACAAATGTTCAAGATGCAATCTTTCTAGATACAACCGAGCAACTTGCTAAACAGCTTTGCTTTGATTTTCTTAATATTTTGTATATTTTGATTTGATTTTTTAAATATTATAATGAGATTTTAAAATATTATATGTGGATTTTTATGAATTTGAAAATAAGATTCTCACTTAAATTTTGTGTATTTTATATGTGTGATGATTTTCAAAATAGAAAGACATACAATCAAGCAGATATTGCACACAAGTAGATAAAATCCCCATTGCGCGAAAAGTAGATAAAATCCCTACATACTGCCTTATGTTATCTTGGCAGGACCAACCTGGTATACAATGAAAGTTTTAAGTTTCTCATAATAGTCATAACTAGCAATGGTTGCAACTTTGGCCTTTCATGCATTTATATTATATTCTTATTTTCAGTATGAGATTTCTATGAGATTTAAACGGACGTTTTATGTAGAGAAAAAAAAACTGAGGTTTGAGATATTGTACTACTTTTGTTTTTCTTTAGTTATGTTGAATGATAATTTATTCCTGTTAAAAATATCTATCTTCCAACTGTTTATAAATTGGAATTATTCTAAAAATACTACACATTCCTAAAAATTTCAAAAATACCACAATTTCTTTCAAAAAATACTATAAAAATGTTTAAAAAAAAAATACCACAAATTTGAAATAGCTTTAAAATTTATAATTTGAATCCTAAAAAGCCAAATCCAAACCATACTCCATTCAAATCTAAATCCTAAATTCTATTTAGTGAAACCAAATCCAAAATTTTAAATTTTAAACCATTAACATTCTATTTTTATGTTTGTGGTTTTTTTGGAACATTTGGGAGTGTGGTATTTATAGAACTTTTGGGAGTGTATGATATTTTTGAAATTTTAACTTCTTTTGATGGTATTTCAAGCAATTATTCTTATAATATTATATAAAGACACTCTTACATAAATATCGTTTGATGAGAGTTCTTGTACCTATTATAGATTCTTTTTAATTTAATAAATATATATATATATATCTTGTCGAGAAAAAAAACTCTGATCTTTTTTTTTTTTTTTGGGTCAAATACTCTGATCTATTTAAAAGTAACTTTTCTTTGGTCTATTAAATTTAGTAACTTGTTAGTAGACTTTCCGTAACTGATTGACTCTTTTGTATGTGATGCACAAACAAAGGACACAATTAGTACTTTGTGATAATCATGATTAAGGATCTAAAGATACTTAATCCTAGATCTTAAGCAACCTTATGGGACATGTATGCCGTTTAACATCAAGTTTACTTATTCTAAAACTTCCGAAACATAGGAGTAAAATTAGGAAGCAGACTAACTTATCATTACTACTTTTTCGTACTAAATTATTTATAAAGCGTATGCAAGTCCACGCTTAATTTTCTTAATTTCATATTTTCCCAATTGGATTCAACGGAAATCAAAAACAAAATGTACTTCGCGAGAAACCTATAACTAACATAGTTTAAAAACATTGGTTCAACCAAAAGATCATAAATGACACAATTTTATGCAGGTAAGTTTAGTTTTTTTTAATATTATTTTTGTCATTAATTTTTAGACCACAACAGATTAACCCTGTAACCTAAACTCATAAATAAATAAAAATGTATTCGCGATGCTAATGGCCACCTTATCATTCGTAAGCTACCTGGTGATCCGCTGAAACTTTCTCCTCTCTATCACGAGAGCGACAACAATGGAAAGTGTCCCTACGACTCTTGTTTTTATAAACCGATGGCATACCGACAATATATTGACATAGCTAACTTGTTAGTAAGAGCGATGATAATAACTCCGTCGGTGATTTCTTATAAAAACCGACAGATATGCGACATATGGGTATATCCATCGCTAATCCATCAGTATATTCAACAAATGAAAACTAGCCATTTGTAGCCGTTGTATTTGAATATACTGACAAATTGTTCCGTAGGTAAATCCGTCGATTTTCAATTTTGTTAAGAAAATAACCAGAAGCCTCGTCTCCGACATCATAAAAAAACACACAATCTAAAAGAATATTAACTCCCTATTCTTAATCATGTATGGATGGTGAAAGGATGAATCAAGACACAAAAATCTTAAACGAAGGATATGCACGTGGTTTTGGCGAGTTCATTGAATGGCACGTCGCCAAACCTAGGGCACACAGAACTCGTAAGTTGACATGTTCATGTTATTAATGCCCGAGTTATCATAATATCAAGATATATTTAGTGTGGAATTACTTGTATTGCAATGGTTTTGTGTGGGTTATAAAATTTTGTATCTACATGAAGAAAGATCTTATTGTGTAGTTAATAGCGCTAGCAAACCGCATGTCGATAGGGTAGAAGTACATAGAATGAAGTAGAATATGAGGTTTGTACGACTGAAATGGTTAATGATGCATATATAGAAAATATGCAATTGGCGGGGGTTGTTGAAGAAAGGGTTGAATAACCTAATTTAGAAGCTCGATGTTTTTTGCTATGTTAGATGCCATTATATAAAAGATGTAGAGATAGTCATTCTCGTTTACCATATGAAAATAGGTTGATGGGATAAAGACATATTATAATTTGATTGATGATTGTGTTGATGTAGTAGTCAATTTTGTGAGGGATATCTTTCTAGAGGACATCATTGCTCCAACTTCATATTATGAAATACATAAACTTGTTCCAGGGCTTGAATTGTCTTATCAGATTACAAATGTGAATGTTGAAAATTGTATGATCTATTGGAGAAGCAATAAAAATCAGTTTAGTTGTTCATTTTGTTGCAGACAAAGGTATAAGGATACATGTAGTAAAGTTTCAGTAATTTACAAGATGATATGGCATTTTTCACTAACAAATAAGTGAAAGAGGTTGTATATGATATCTCTGTATTTTACATGTTTTAAATATTCATTTATCATTTTTTTTACTTATGTTATGTCATCATTGTGTTGCCTTCATAGTCTTTCTTAGTAACTTTGCATGGTTAGGATAATTTTATATGAACATTGTATACATGTTGCATTTTGGAGTTAATTAAGATACTTAGGAAGATTTTGGAACATTGAAGACGAGATGAAGAAGGAGAAGTGTTAATTTGGCCAAGGCACTGGGCCAATGGTCGAGTCAAACACTTAGGAGATTTAGTCAAAACCAGACTCGGCCAAGCCACTTGGTTGGTCTGGGTCAAGCACTACAAGATTCGACCAACTTTCTCACTCGGCCAAGCCACTCGGCACTTGGCCGAACCAATATCATTTTAGCCTAGCCATACAACTTACTCGGCCAAGCCACTCGGCAAGGATCCGAGTCAAGATCATTGCAGCCTAGCCAGACAGCTTACTTGGCCAAGCCACTCGGCCAGGATCCGAGTCAAGACAGTCTAACCCAGCCAGATAGCTTATTCGGCCAAGTCACTGCAGCGACCAACATGCGAGCCATGACTAGGCCAACTCAGACAAGTCACTGCATCGGCTAAGCCGCTTGGCGAAGCTGGCCAAGTCAAGATGCAGATGCCAAGCCACTCAGATGTCGGTCGACTTAAGCATATGAATCTTAGCTTATTTGTCTTTTAGTGGTTCCGGATTTTCTTAAACCACTCTATAAACATTGATTATGCCCCCTTTGTATTTTACTGCTTACTTTATGCCTTTTTCTTTTTCTTTTTCTCTATTTTTTCTCTTTAAAAAAATCTTGAATCTTTAGAAAAATATCTTTCACTATATGATATTTCTGATTATGATTCTTGTTATTTCTTGTTAATCTTAGTTTTAGGATCACAAATATCTTGAGCATGTTAATTTCTAGGTTTGAGTATGGATTTAGGGGTTTGTGTTCTTGAGCATTTATGAAAGTTTGATCATTGCACTTTTGATTCCATCTCGTTTTTATGTTTAAATCTTGTTCATCCTTGCTGATATAAGTTTATTCTTTATGCTTTACATGCTTATATTTTATGGGTTTTCTAGGTTTGTGTTCATCATGAGTTCTCAGTAGTTCATCTGTTCTTGAGGATGTGATAGATTAGTGTTGAATCTTTGATCTCCTAGGTGTTTGAGCTTGTTGATACATAGATCCTTTTGTTTCAGTGTTATTAATGCCTATTTCTTTATGATAAATTGAAATATGATCCTAGACATTTCCACACCCTGGAGGTGTTAAATGAAATATATGAACCAACTGATTTCAGAGATTTGCTTTCCTATCCCAAGAGATTGGTTGTTTAGGATGTTTAATGGCTTTAATAGACTGTTTTTCATACTTGATAGTATCTTCCGTTAACGAGATTTAGGTTTGGATATTGTTTAGCTTGAGATCATTTATCAAGATATTGAATCTGATTGCTTGTGAGTTTATTGTCTAGGGATTAACTCATAATTGAGGTATGTTAAACACTTAGGTAGATTAAGGAGGATCACTGATTAATTATCCTGTCATTAGGAACTTCATTCTCTTATTGATTTTAAGTTCATTTACTCACTTGTTACTTGCTTTCTCGCTGCTTATTTAGTCATTTTTAGTCTAATGCATGCTAGTTCTTTTATTTAACTTTAACTTCTTTGTTTCTTCTGTTTAATTATGATTGTTAGTTTACTTTTTTAATCACTAGGATACAATGACTATGATAGTATGTTAGAGAATTGAGTTAGTAAACCACTTAGAAAACCTTACTATTAGTATACATCTGAGTGAACAACTCCGAAAATCAGATGGCATGTTGAGCATATATTTGATGGAGAGATTACACATCCTTCTTATACAAAAGCATGACATCATTTTTAGTCCACATATCAGATTTTTTTATAAAAGAAACAAAACATATATCTTATATTATGTACATATAGGTTCAAGCTTTTTGCAAAGCATGATAGACAATATTCTTTTTTGGTAGTCATCGTGACACCTTACACATTGCCGCCATCTTTATGCATGCGATGATAGTTTCTATTTATGCCAGTTCTTGTTCCTGGCCCAAATCATCTGAGGCGAGCACTTGATCTGTTTCTATAGCCATTGATATATGATTTGAAGATATTATGGAAGCATGGGAAAGAGGTATATAATGTATCATTGTAACATAATTTTAAGATGTATGCAGTTTTTATATTAATTATAAGAGATTTTCCAACATATGGTATGTTATCTAGATGGACAACACACAAGAAACTATCATACTCTAACAATAACATGCATGCATTCCAACTGAAGGAAAATATGTTGATTTGATTGTCATAGAAGATATATGTCCCCGATCATCCTTATCGAAGATCTACTTTGTTGTTCACAAAGAAGAATAAAGTTGGTGAAGGTCCACCGTATGAATTGGACGACACTTATCTGTTAAACCAATCAAGAGATCTTGGCGTTCGAAGGAATATTGGTTCTAAAGTTGGTAAAAATGGACATGTTAATGTTCGTGAGGGGAATATCATAATTGGATTTCTCGAATCGGAAAGACCATTTGTTGAGACATAATCTTGATATGAATATTGAGAAAAACTTCTTTGACAACATAATAAACACCGTAGTAAATGTCCAAGGGAAGAACAAAGACAATGTAAAATTTAGATTAGACTTGCTTGATATTTGTTCTCGTCCTAAGTTCACCTTATGGCTTCAAAGGAAGAGTTTTTCGACTGAATTATCCATAGGGTCAAATTTTCTTATGGATACGCATCTAGTATCCATAATTGTGTTGATATTGGAGAAAGAAAGTTCAATTGAATAAAGAGTCATGATTTTCATATAGTAATGCAATGCCTTCTCCCATTTGTATTTGTGCATCTCCTTCAAAAAATGTGCTCGATGCCATTACAGATATTAAGTCATTTGTATACGAATTTACTCATGTTGTTAGTTTTTAATTTCCTATATGAACTTTTAAAAAATATGTTAGGGTTTGGGCTTTCTTTCGTCACATTAGTAGAATGACACTCACCCTTGATGGTATTAACACTTTACAAGAGAGTATACTGATGATCTTTTTCAACTTGGAGAAGATTTTCCCACTGTTCTTCTTTGATATTATGGAACATCAACCAATTCACCTTCTTCATGAAACATCACTAAGTGGACCGGTTCAGTATCGGTGGATGCATCCATTCGAGAGATACATGTTCCATTGGAAGTAGAAGGTGAAAATTTTTAGAAAAGTCTAGGGTTTTGTTGTGGAACAAAGCATCAATAAAGAGGCCAAAATTATGCATAATATTATTTTTCAAGAGATGTTCGAACAAAAAGTTGTATAACATTTCAACATGACAATGGCGAATAACGCCCAACTTATCATGTTTGTTGGAGAAAATTGGACAACACTGAAGAAAACGGAATAAATCGCCAACTTACACAAGAGGAATGGAAAGTATTACATATGTATATCCTCACAATTTTCTAGGATATAATGGAGTTCGAAAGGTACACATAAAATTACTCTTTCTATTAGACCAAACATTTATTTATTTATTGTTATTGAGTTTAAATCATAGAGGATCTACATGGTAATTGTTCGCAGTTACTTCTCGGATCAATCGAAAAGACGAATTAGAAATTCTTATACAAAAAGATTTTGTTACATAATTGTAATTTTATATAAGTATTTGATTATGTTTAATTCAAATTCATATGTTCTTGTTATCATTTTAATTTCAAAATATATAGGTTCGCACTCAAACTTGGAATGGTTTAACATTTCCCTCTTGTTTGCTCGAATTCGCGACCTGGCAGAACAACATTGCAAAGTCATACCTAAAGTATTGCATGGGAGGATTCACTTTCAAGATTCAAGATGCGGGTAGTGGAAGGATGAGTACGGACCATGGTATATCGTCTAATTTCGGCAAGGTTGTGTACTATGGAATTATTAGAGATATATTGGAGGTAGGATATTGATATCTATGTATTTTACACGTTTTAAGCATATATTTGTTATCACTTTGCTTATGTTTTCCCATCATTAGGTTGCATTAATAGTTTTTATAGTCACTTTGCATGTTTAGGATAGTTGTATTTTGGAGTTGAATCAAGTACTTAGGAAGCTTTTAGAACAATATGGACAAGTTAAAGAAGGAGAAGTATTGGCGTGGACATTCAACTCGGCCAATGGCCGAGTCGAAAAATTAACCGTGAAAAAAGTGCAGCCAAAGCGTAGCTCGGACAAGAAATTCGGCATGGAGCCGAGCCAAGACCAAACACTTCAGCCAAAAATCACAATCAGACATGTTATTCGGCATTTGGCCGAGCCAAAACTTCTCTCAAAAATTTTCAACTTATGCGATGATTCTTCTTCGCAAAATTGTGGCTAAGTTCTTCCTCTCCTTCTAAGTTAACTCTCAATAGTGGCTTTTCATGTTATGGATGAATGGTCTTTCGGAGTGCACGACCAGATTATATAAGAATTTGTTGTACTGGATTTGAAGTCTGATGGTCGATGACAGCACCCAAGAGTTTTCCTTATTGTCACGGATTTTCATACTCCTAGCTAGGTTAATCTTAGGATGTTTGGCCCATTTCCAATTGATAGTACATAGATCAGATCAGTGTGACACTTTTTATGTTTGTGTTATAAAACTATTTATGAAAATATGTAATAAGTTTGTATCAAAAACCTTTATAGAAAACATGTACATTTAGTAAAACCAACCGAACACTATTCTTGACTAATAGAATAACCCACTCTGAATATTACAAATTAATTTAGGGTGAACATCTCTGATCCCCCCCTACTATACCCGTACAAACTCAGTCCCCCCTACTATTCGACTAATAAAAATTGCACCTAAACTATACAATTCAACTTTGGTTCCCCCAATTAATTAATCAGGTTAATTGCGACTAAATGATGCGTTTTAGCCATAAAATCGCGTTTAATAATTGCGATTGGATGATAAACCAAACTTAATTACAATATCATAAACCGAAACAATATATCGTTGAACAAAACCAAATCGAAAATCAATTTGGGGAAAAAACAGAAAAATTAGGGTTCGTCAGTGAGAGTGAAGGTGAAATCAAAGTGAGTTGAAATCGATGGTGAAGATGTCGTCACAAGACTCGCTTGGGATTATTCCGGTGACGGAAAGGCATGTCGAAGAAGCAGAGGACGAGCACGAGTTGCTTCTGCTTGAATGTAGTGAAGAAATGTTTTCGGGTAAGTGTAGAAAGAACGAGATGGAAGATGAAGTCGATGATATTCCTTACAGGTTTGAGTATAAAATATAACAAAATCTTATAGGATTTGTAGATGAGGAACCTTCGAACCCTAATGCAATTCCCGAATCTGATGATGAGAATGGGTTTAACCATAGATCGTATTGGAGAGATGTTGATGGAGCAGATGCTAAGCTTGAGTTAGGGTGTACTTTCTTCACTAGCTTTGCTTTTAAAGATGCTGTTCTTGATTATGCATTGAAGACAGGGAATAACATCAAACAATCCAGGTGGGACAAGCTTAAACTGAGCTATTCATGTGGTTTAAAAGGTTGAAAATGGCATGTTTACTGCTCCTATGTTAGGAGTAGACAGTTATGGGTGATCAAGACTAGGAATTACAAACACATTTGCACTCCTAATGAGAAATGTGAAATGTTAAAGAGCCTACTAATAGCAAGGTTATTTCTAAATAAACTCAGGTTGGATGATGAGTTAATGGGAATGGAAATGGTGTTTGTTTTTGAAGTGAATGGTGTCTGTTTTTGAAGTTAGGAAATGGGAATGGTGTCTGTTTTCGAAGTGAATGTTAGGTTTATTTCGGCTAAGTTAGGGAATGTGAATGGCGTCGGTTTTTGGTGAATGCTAAGTTTGTCTCGGCTAAGTTTATTTTGGCTAATTTTGTTGTGAATGTTTAATAGTAAATGTTTTTGAATTGTTCTTTGTTTTTGGTTTCTTTGTGTTTTCAAAACTTTGGTAACATAA